>JAQHUG010000337.1:435230-462236 GCA_028555095.1 Dicrostonyx torquatus | reverse complement strand
GAGAAATCGGGAAAAGATTATTCACAGCATTGTTACGTGTTTTGTTTTTTGTTCTGATGAGGGAAAAACAGGAGAGATGATTTATAATTATGCCCTTCACTCTTTGCACTAACAGTCATATTTAAGCCTTTATTTAAATTAATTCCTGTTTAGGTGGGTTATGTAAGTTTTGTCAGTGATACCTTCAAATGTATATAATATAACCCTACCATTTATTTGATTAAAATAATGTATAAATTAAATTGTATTAAATATGTATAAACTCTGTCATTAGTCTACATATTAAGTCAATTTTGCCTTATGACGTTTGTTAATTTCTTGTAGTGTCCTTTAATTTTGATGTTCATTAGTCTTTAAACTGACAAATATAAATTAATAGCATGCAGCTTGATGTCCTGAAATTTCAGTACATGGGACTGGCCAACTTTAAGTGTCCCCTTTAGTTTTGGTGAGCTACCTAGCACAGCTTAGTGGCACCTGGGAATGAAGGCTCAGTTGCAGGATGCTGAGATCAGCCTGCCCTATGCACATGTATGTAGGTGATCTTCATGATTGTTAATTCACACAGGATAGTCCATCCCTCTGTGGGGTCATCATTTCCTGGTGTAGGCCTGATAAGAAAGCTTGCTAAGCATGAGCCCTACTCAACCAGTATGTCATGTTCTATGATTCCTGGTTCAACTTCCAGCTTTGCTGCAATGATGAATCTAAACTCTAAGTTATAATGTTTTTTTTGTTTTGTTTTGTTTTGTTTGTTTTTTGGTCAGCACTTTATCTCACATTAACAAAAATAAAACTAGGAACACTAACATACTTATCATTGTGATGACATTGGAGAAAAATTAGCAGAAAATACATTTCAGGTAAACAGGAAAAGCATGAAAGTCCTTTGAAAAAATTTAGTGGACAATTGAAAATCACGTGAGAGAATATTGAACTAAAACCTCCTGTTTCTTGGTAAATTTTAAGAAGCAGTGGTCTCTGATCATTATGCAAACTGCATCTGTAAATCTCCCATGAATCAACAGGATCTAGGGTTCAATATTTCTCTTCTTGACAACCTGAAACCTGAATTTCTACTCTATTGTGTTCCCATAGCACTAGTAGTTCCATCAATAAGACCAATGATAATTTTAAATTTATTGTGTGACAGATAATAAGCACATAGCCAATAGAACAGTGAAAGACTGCTTTAAATAAAGCAGCATAATCTCAACTGATAGTTGGTTTTATGTCCTACATTTCCCTGAGATGTAATATTTTAGCAATTTAATTACATTTTTCTTTCTTTGGTTCTTCTTTTTCCTTTTGTATCTCTTTGTTGTGTCTTTCTGTCTCTCTCTCTCTTTTTGAATCTTCAAACTCTTTTTTGAGTAATCCACTGATATTTCATACTTTATTCACTTGGTAATATAGACGAAATAAAGTTTACAATTGGTTGTACATTTCTTAAAGAAATATCCTGTGCAGTTCAAGGAGCACCTGTAATTTTATTATCAAACTGTATATGTTGATTTTATATAAATTTTCTATGTTGAGATAGATTTTCAATTCTGAAGTAATTTTCAATAGTTATATAATCAAATATGTTGTGGAGAGAAGGTAGTTAGGCTTTAGATTGATTTAGGGTGAAAATATGACTATTTTAATTAACCACCAAACCAATTACAAAACATTCTATAATAGTTCTATCTTGATCTATTTTGCTAAAAAGTATTTTAATTATTTAATATTAAAATTAGTTAATATCTGTAACAAGAATGACAAATCTATAAATATTTTATAACAACACTGATCTGTTCAAAGGAAAGCAAGTGTTTTCTTATATTCTGTGAGCTTTTCAATATGACATATTTTTCCTACTTTCTGAAACAGATAATTCGGTCTGTTTTAAACAACAAACATGCCATGTGATAACGTTGGGACTACTTAGAATGATGATGTTTGTTAATTGACTGTATTAAAAACTGCCACCTATGTATTGCTTTTGTGGCTTCATTATTAATCTATTCCAACAAGATATCTTTACTACAGCTCAAAATTCTAGACAAAGAAAGCAAGAGCATATAATTAACCTCTCAGAATTAAAATTCAGAGTCATGCTTAAGGTGGTTGGCTGGTTGCAATTATTTCATACCCCACTACTGATACAGATAGTGTGCCACACGGCAAGGATGTACCTCATAAGCTATAATACAGTCATGCAATGTAAACCAAGTGCATCCATTTAAAACGTTACTCTCACCAAGTCCATTCACATCTATCATTTATATACATATCTAGTAACAACTTTTAAAGGTTTTCTATAAGATGGCATCTCATTAGCATAACTTAGAGACCAATTTTTGGTTTGCATTTTGAGATACGTTTCTTTAAAACTCATTTACATTTTTAAGGAACAAGCTATATCTGATTGTATAACAGAAAGTTACAACTTATTATATAATTTGAATGCTAACAATTTTATTTCTCGGGAATTAATACATCCAATTTCATGCTTCAGTGGTAATACAGTTAATCCCTGTTTCTAAAAGTGAAAATTTTGACAAAGAAGAAAATGGATAATATAAAATATTTCTATGCAGCTGTGTTACTCACAATATTTCATGCTCATCAGGGCCACAAGGGTTCACTAATAGTTTTGCCGTGTTCCTGGTAAATATTTAGCACAGAAGAATGGCCAACAATGAGTTAGATTTTACTAAATTGGTAATAATGGAACACTGGAGAAATGTTTTGCCCTCCATTTATTAGATTCTTATTTTCAGAATTAGTCAAATTATAATTACTGAAATTATTAATGAATTTGTTTTTTAGTGAACATGTTTTGACATTTTCATAACAAATTCAAAGATAAAATATTTGCTTAGATTGATGAAATTTCTAAAGGGGAACTACTACAACATGGGATATAGTTCCATCTACATTTTTAAGCTGCTAAAAATCTTTATGTTTAGTGTGCATGTACATACGTGTACATGATGCATGGGCTGGAGTAATGTATTTCATAGCATCGGTATAGAAGCCAGAAGTCTAGTTCCTGGGACTGAACTCGGTTGCCTGGTTTGAGTGGTAAAGAATTTAACCCACTGAGCCATCTCTCTGGCTCTGCACCTGATTTTTTTTTTGTATAGTATGTTTATATTTAAAAGATTAAATTAAGTATTCATTAGTTATTTTTTCTAGATTTTACCAAAATGTTGTGAGACATCTACATAGATATATTTAAAGTCATGTTTACATCTGAAATGACTATCTAGAAATACGAATGGCTTCTACCCCTATGAGTATGCAGGCAAAAAATGTGCATAATCCCCTGACATAAAGAACTGTCCTTATTTTGTGGAAATTATTGCCAGCCTATAAAGGTAAAAATAACTGTGGACATTTGTATTTTTCTGTGTCCTGGGCCTTTCTAGAGTTATGGTACACAGATGGATGTTCCTAGTTTCTCATTCGTTCTTTGTAAATTCCCTCTGAAGCACAAGCAGAATGAGAGAAGAAACAGCAAAAAAAAAAAAAAAAAGTTTTGAGAAACAGAACATATTTACTTACTGCCAATAGAAGTGGCCATGCAAATGAAATAAACTATAGTATGCTGTGGTGAGATGACCACAAACTATGGTCATCGGGGCTGAAGACTGTGCTACACTACAAGGCTTCCGGGTCTTCTGGGTTACTTACTGCTGTGGTTGGTGAGTGTGCAAGTGCTGTGGGGCACTGTTGGTGAGGGGAAACCGGTGAGCATATTAGGTCCCTTGTCTTTGCCATTCATTAATGATGGATGATCACTGGGGAAGGACTGCTGCCATTCAGTGCCGAAAATGCAGGCACCATTGCCCTCAGTGACTGAATTTCACAGAATGCCACAGGATCACCTGAGAAAGATATCCCAGGATAACAAAACTATCCAGAGCCAGTGATGTTGCTCCGTTATACAGTACTTGTTTAGTGTGTGTGAAACCCTGCAATGAATTGAAACAGCTTCAAATAATTTAGTTAATTATTACCAAATAACAATAATAAAACTGTCAAAAGATAAGACCCTTCTATCTCAAAGTTGTCTCAAAGGTTGACAGTGGCATGTTTTCTAAAGTAAAAATGTCCTAGATGTTAGCTGAGACCTGGAATTGGGAATAAAACTGTCCGCAGGCCTGGAGTTTACTGAGGACATCTTATTCAGATCTTGCGCCTTCTGATTTCTAGGAAGTGGCCAAGGAAAGTGAGAAGGTTTTCCTTTAGAGGTATTCTATTGAAACTTTGGTGGGTAAGCGCATATTTAGATGAAAATGAGCCCTATTACCATGTGAATACTCTTTAGCAGACCCAACCATGCTCCCAGTCATAGATTAGTAGTATGAAGGATCTGCATGGAATAATTAACATTTCTTTTTCTGTTGGGTTGAGAATGTTGCCTGAAAAATAGGATTTTGACAGGGTATCGAGAAGAGAGAAGAAAGGATCATTGTTCCGTACATCAGACATAGAGAAGATGTAGCTGGTGAATGCCGGGCAAACCCTCCATTCTTGTTTGCTGAGTGGAGAGAGGTGCAACGGCTCTCCATGCTGTGCGGCGGCTGCTGCCTGGTGGCTGGGAAGGTTGGTTGGTGAATTCACCCACACATGCATATGGATAGCCTTCCTGTCCTCTCTAGGTAGCTTGGTGTAGTGTTTCACTCATAAAGAATGGGCAGAATCGAATGGATCCTATTTAAATAAACACAGATGAATAGGAACTGTTCACTAAATGGGCTGCAGCTGCTCAGGGAGTCCATACTTTTGGCTTTGCATATGTTTATCTGTTGCTTGTTTAGCTCAAAGCAGTCACAGGAAATCCAGGGTGGATTGTTGGGCGGGAAAACAGCTTCCTAGGCCAGAATTGGCCTTTAGGCCTGGTTTACCAACCATAGTTGGAATATTTGCTGAAATGAAAAAGCCACTAAAAAACAAATAAAAAGAATTTTTAAAAAAAATTTTAAAATCCCTCAATTCTTCTGCAGTGTGCCTAAATAAATGTTATGGTTGCACACATGTCGTGATGTGCATAGAAAAGAGTTTTCAGAGAGCCAAGCATTTATCACACATGTACCCTTTCTTAAAACTCTTGAAGGTGAAAAAGAAAGATCTCAGATCCTAGTGTCGAAAGATCAGATCACTAGCAGACTGGTTTTACCACCTGGGAATCGTCCACTCCCTTTACTGTATTTCTATTCACCAACCCTTTGAAGCCTTGGGTCTGTGTACTCCAAGGAGATTCCCAGAGTCACCGCCAATACTTGTGATTAATCATGACGCTTTCCCACTGTCAGTAAAGGATGTGAATCTCCAGTATAAACTTGGCACTTTGATTAGCTCAGTCAACCCTCAATAGCCTAATTTATTCTGGTTGAAGTGTTAAATTTATTTCATCATTTGCATCGCTGAGGCCCGTCTTTGAATCTAGGGAGGAGGGGCCAGAAATGAGTAGGCTGCTCTTGGTTCACAGGGCCCTCAGATAATTTGCTATAAACTCTTAAACAGACACACTCTGTTTGGCTGCCTATGAAAGACAATGCTCTGATCTCATGTCCAGTTTCTCAGTATTGAAGTAAGCCAATAGGCTTATAGCAATCTCTTAACAGAAGTCTTTTAATTAGACAACAATATAAAAGGCATTGTGTAACTTGATATAAGAAAATGTTATTTCACCACGTGAAAGAAACAGCGTAGAATTTACCTCTCTGCTTGCCTGTAATTAAAAACAAAGAGAGAGTAAAGGAGGGTAGGAGAGAGAGAAAGAGAGAGAGAGAGAGAGAGAGAGAGAGAGAGAGAGAGAGAGAGAGAGAGAGAGAGAAAGCAAAGAAAGAAGGAAAGCGAATTTCAGGAATGAACACACACAGGATCAAATTCTTCTCTTGTGCCTGCAATAGTTACTAACACAGCACCGTGGCACTAAGCTGATTTGAAGTGGGTGTGAATGAACTGCTTGCACTGCCTTTATAGAAATGGTTTCCCAAATGGATGCTAGATTTTTCTCATCGTGAATCAGTGACGATCTGCTAATGTAAATTCCATTATATTACTGGGTTCATAGGACTCCAACATGCATATGAATTCTATTTGACAATCATGAGAGTAAATATTGTAAAACATATTGTGTCACTATTCTCACTGTCCTGACCAAATACCTGACAGAAGCAAAAGGAAGGGAGCTGTGGGTCAACGGTCTTGTAACCTGTCATGTGTATTATTATAAGAAAACGCTGATTAGCCAGTAGCCATGTGGCTAACACAGACAAGAATTATGGGCTAATGTAAGTTATAAGAGTTAATAAGAAGCCTGAGCTAATAGGCTAGTCAGTTTATAATTAATGTAGTAGACATCTGTGTATTTCTTTGGGACGAACAGCTGCGGGACTGGGTGGGACAGAAACATGGCTCAACAGAAGGAAGGGTCTATTTTGATAGATTCTTCCATTATTATTGTTATTATTCCATCGTGTGGGAAAATACCAGTAGGAGTGGCAGAGTCTGTATCTGGGAGTGCCAGTTGGATCATCACATTCTGTTGACTGACTAAGAGAAGAGATGCTTGAGCAATATAGCTTTTGAAAACCTTCGCCCAGTGATCTGCTCTAGTGAAGCACCCATTCCAAAGACTCCCAGAGCTCTTCAAACAGTGCTAACAGCTCATGTTTACATGAGCCCACAGGTCCATGTCAGATTCAAACCACCTTACATGTGAAATATTACATGTTTAATATTCTACAAATTATTAGAATGTATTATCAAATTTCTTCAATATGTTGTTTTGAAATAAAGCACATAGGGAAAAGATGGCTGGCTATTTCAGTGTTCTTTTACTGTAGAATAGGGATCATCATGATATTGAATGTGTTGTGCAAAGGTATGTTCATTTTAGAATAATCCCTAGAGCACTTAGCTCTAAAGATGAGCATCAAAAAGGAGCTTCTGAAGCTTGTGGTCTGAGGCTGAGTGCTGTACTTGTGATTTATAAATTCATGTTAAATTATATTACTTTTGAATTTTATTTTAAACATGATGAATTAGTGCCCATCTCAACTCATATATGTATCAACTGCTTTTTATTAGTAATGGCAGCTTTACTCTCTGTAATTCATTTGGATATCAGGCCGAAAATTACTTTGATAAGCATTTTACAATTATATTTTAACATGATCTTAAAAGTTTAGATACAGTGTCTATGTTTAAAATAGGGAATTTAGAGAAACAGAGAGCAATCTGCTGAAAATCCCCAAATTCATTAGAAATAAAACTGAGTTTACAACAATGCTATGTTGCCCAGGTGATAATATTCATCATGCTATTCTCCATCTTCATTGTCAGTAGAATTTATACTTTTCATAATGTACTTTGTGTTTGTGTGTGTGTGGATATTTTAATATATAAGTGTGTATGCATTGCATTATGCTAAGACACCTTAGGGCCTGAAATTTTCTGCTCAGTTCCATAACTCAAGGCATCTGTAAAACATGAGGTTGGCTTGTTTGGTGAAGCATGCCTATAGAGACACGTTTGCCTTGACTTCATCTCTGAGTGATAAAGACAGTGTATAGATGAATGGCACTCATGTTTAAGGTATTTAAAGTTTGCGTATCTCCATATTCTTCTCAACCATTGTTATTGCTGATCTGAGCATTTCTTCCCTTTATTTCATGGACGGCTAAGCACCACCGTTTTCAGAGTATTGTGAGCATTGTAGTTTAAAGTGATTCAGGAACATTTGTTCAAATCTTTTCTCAGTCCTATTGATTATTAACAGCTTGCAATCATCTGTAGGGGATCATTATTCAATTTGCAGTGAGATTTTGTTATATTTTTGAGCAGTACATCTGCTCAGTGACTTGTGGATTTGGTCTCTTAATAGTGTCTTTAAATGATTTAATAAATAGAATGAAATTTAGACTTCTGTGGTTGACTTAAGCAATCTCTTTCTTAACCAAGACTATAAAAGTGCTAAAAAGCATGACATTCGAAGTATGAAGGTTTGGTTATAATTCTTCATGCAGTCTTTTATTAAATTAAATTAATTTTAATTTTAGACTTATATAGTTTATTTCCAACATTTTTCCCTCCTTACTATCAGTCTACCACCATTCCAAGTTCCCTCTTAAATTTATGGCCTCTTGTCTTTTTTATTCCTTTTTGCAAGTTTGAGCTTCCAGCTATTCCAGCTATAATCATTTATGATCTGCAGAAGGAACAGCTTCAGGGTCCAATGGCAGACAGTTCTGCTGACTTTGGTCTTAACTCAGTTCCTTTCCAGCTCCCTCAGCCCTTCCTTTTCTTCCTCCATTCCCCCTCTCTCCTTTATCCCACCTTCCTCCTCCCTTCCTTCTCCCCCAGCCCTCTCAAATACTCCTACCTTCCATTGCTTCCTCTCTTCTTTCTCCCTCCTTCCTCACTCCTTTTCTCTCCTGCCTTTCCTCCCTCTTCTCTTTCTTTATTCTTACCCCCTCCCTTCTTTCCTCTCTGATTCTTCCTTCCTCATCACCTCTTTCTTCCCTGGATTTGGTCTTCATTTCTTCTTCTGGAATATGTATTTATTTTGTTCTCCATTTAGATGTGTATAAAAATTCTGAGATGGGATTTAATCTGTATCATCACTGCGATTATTTCCTTGTCATGTTTCTACTTTTGTTTATGAGTTGTCTTGTTCATCTTACTATTGAATAGGAAGTTTATATATTAATAGAATTGTAAGATTTTTCTTATTTTCTTTAATTTTCCTGTTATATTTATGGACATGATTCCTTTAGTTTCTGTTACCATTGCCTGAAATGTAAGCAGCTTCTTCAATTCACTCATTGGCATTTTTAAAAATATTTATTTATTATATATACAATATTCTGTCTGTATATCTGTATTTATTTATTATGTATACAATATTCTGTCTGTGTGTATGTCTGCAGGCCAGAAGAGGGCACCAGACCTCATTACAGATGGTTGTGAGCCACCATGTGGTTGCTGGGAATTGAACTCAAGACCTTTGGAAGAGCAAGCAGTGCTCTTAACCTCTGAGCCATCTCTCTAGCCCCCTCATTGGCATTTTTTACATTGACAGAAAACTCGATTTCAAATATTGTGCTTGCCTCATTTTCTCTACTATGTTGTTGGCTGTAGTTTCAGGATTTAACATGTACTCATTTATATTAGCCTCACCTTTTCTCCAATGTTTATCTCAATCATTCTATACTGTAAGCTTTCTTTTTTATCACCTTTCATCTTTACTAACTCTCTATTTTGCTATGTAGATATCAATTAAATAAAAATATGGCTCCAGATGCAATCTTGTGAGTGACAGCACTCCCCTCCTGGGACACAGGCTAGTAAGGCCTTTAAGACTAAAGTCTCTGTGAGGGGTGGGGCAGGGATTGGCAATGGTTGAGAGATTAAGATTACTTATTTGCTTTCGTGGATGACTTGAAGTTTTGTTCTTAGCAGCAAGTGAATGCTACTGGTCTATAACTTCAGCCCCAGGAGATCACATACATTTTCCTAGCCTCTGTGGGCATAAACTCATTCACATACACACTCTCTTTTTACCATAGTTTACTTGCTCTGTTGAAGTGAATGCCACGTGAGCTAGTCTGTGTTAGCCAAAGAAAAATTAATTTCTACTTACTCTTTTGTTTCATTATTTTTGATTTATAAGGCAACATATATATAAAAATTCAGTATACAATTTTATATGCATTTAGTCTACAATTTTATACACTTCACTGTAATTAATTAGTGCATACCTTTGTCTGTCTAAGCCTGACTAGTCTTTACTGTTATTACTTCATTTCTTGACAAAAAAATCATTAAACTTCACAGTTATTTAGAATCAGGTTATTGAATCATCATAGCTCTCTCATTAATTAAGAGCACTTAATTAAGAACACTTAATTATATTTTTTATGTGTTTCCTACTCATTATGTTATTAATATTTGTTTCAGGTGTCTTTTGCTAGAGTAAGGAGGGAGAAGGATATGTTATTAGATATATAACTGTTTTAACTTATTTTATGATTCATTGCAATAAAAATTATATGTACATCCAGGGAATTACATTGTGAGACTACTGTATCACTAAGTTAGATATACAGTAGAGTTACATATTTTTGTTGTTGTTGTTATTATTGAGACAGGGTTTCTCTGTAGCTTTGAAGCCTGTCCTGGATCTAGCTCTTGTAGACCAGGCTGGCCTCAAATTCACAAAAATCCACCTGCCTCTGCTTCCCGAGTGCTGGGATTAAATGCATGCACCACAACCGCCTGGCTAATAAACACATATTTTATATACATTCATACTTTTATGTATACCATAGTCACTATTAGAAGGAATAGTTAACAAATTCTAGATAATAATGGCATTAGACCAGATTTGTCCATTGAACTTTTACTTCTGGGGGAAGTTTTCTTTTCTTTACTTTATTTTGAAAATACGTTAATTATAGTCTGAAGCAGAAAACACAGGGCCTACATGGATCTGGACAAGGTCCTCTGCATGTGTATTACAGCTTTCAGTTTAGTATTTTTTGTGATTCATAAATGTGTGAACAAATGTGTCTCTAATTCCTTTGAGTTTCTTTTGGTTCTCTTTTCTTTCTGTTGCCTTGTATTGTCCAACACCAATCTGCTTTTTGTTTTATTGTATTATATATTATTTTGTCATATTTTGTTATCATCTCTTAGAATCTTAGAAACCAGTTTTTCTTTCTCTCTCTCTCTCTCTCTCTCTCTCTTTCTTTTACTTTCTTTTTTTCTCTAATGAGAGATAGAAAGGAAGTGGATTCTGGTGGAAGGGGAAGTGGAAAGAAACTGGGAGAAGTAGAGTGATGGGAAACTGTAATCAGTATATATTGTATGAGAAAAGTACCCTTTTTTTTTAGTAAAATAGGAATAATGAGAAAGTATGTGTGTGTGAGAGAGAGCATGTGTATGTGCATGCATGTGTGCCGAAATGCATGTGTGCACATAGTTTGCACAAACGGCAAGCTCAGGTGTTACACCACATAAGCCATTTGTCCTATTTCTGTCTCACTGAAATATGGCTGACTAGCCAACAGCAAGAAGCCCTGCTGTCTCCATCCTCAGCTCTGGAGTTACAAGCATAGGTTATCTTGTGTACCATTTCTTTTAGATGTTTTCTTGATTGCATGACAAGTATCTCCTCAGCCTAAAAAGATACATTTTTATAATTCTCATAATTCTAGTCATGAAGAAGATAAGTAAACGTACATAGTAACCCACAGTAAGCTAGTAATTTACATGATTTTGTATTCTTAAATTTTCAAACAGAAAATAAAAAGATCTACAGTGGAAATGGCATGTCTTCAAATTCTTCAAAATATGAGGCTAGAAACAGCATCATCAGAGCATCCAATTCTTTCCTTGCATACTAAAGAAAGCTGTCAGGAAAATGAGATACTCATGAGTCAATAAAATACACAAATTTCTCAAAACATTCCTAGGTGTGCACCACTTAGGTTTCCCTTTAACAAGAGTATTTTGTGGGTTTTTTGTTTGGTTGTTTGTTTGGGTGTTTTGGGGAAGAGGTGTGTAGGGGTGGGTTGTTGTTGTTTTAAGCAGGCTCAGTGTGCAATTCAAGAAGTAATTAAACTTGTTCCTCTTACCTCAGTTGCCCAAGCCTGACCTTCACAGAAATGCATCACCATAAAAGACCACAGGATTCTTGCAACATGTTACACATGCTTTGTCTTAAAGCTCCTTTTATTCAAATGTTTTATCACTACAGTAAAGACTTAGAGAGAGAGCTAAGATGACTGCTGTTATTGCTGCAAGCAACGGTCTGCATATCACTATCAAAAGTGGACTCTGGATAGAATGGTAGAAAACAAAGAATGCCATCATCCTTATGGATTGATGCAACTAGAGATAAAAGATTATGTTTCTCTTTGAGTCTTTGTTATGTTTACAATTCCATGCACTAAAATACTCCACATTTTAGATCCCCCCACATATGTGTGTATGTGTGCGCGCACACACACACATACACACACACACACTGAACACACACACCTTATTCTGGTAAATTTTAAAGAGTTTCAAACTGAATGATAGCTTCATTCATACATACCATAACAGGACATAATGATTACATATTTTACATTTTTTACAAGTACATCATTAACCACTAAAGTATTCTTATTGTAAGTTAAGACTAAAAATGCTTAGCTATTAATATTGGAAAATGAATCACATGACAAAAACTAAAGATGGACATGTGACCTCCTAGATTGAAGGACTTATGCTCACTTGGTCTAGGGAAGACCCTGTTGATCGGATTTGCATCAGTTTCAATAAAAGTGATTTCTTTTGTGGATAAAATTTTCTGTAATATAGCTAGGGATATTCAAAATTCAAAATACATTTAATTACTAACTAAATAATTATTCCATAATTTAGTTAATAATGAATAACTTTAGTTAATAATTAAAAAGTTTCTAAAATAAAACTGTAGAGGAAAAAGTTTTCTGTATATATTATTGTCATTGCCTGAATGGTAATTCATTTTTTCTAAATATAAATTCTCTTTAAAATACATTTTGGAAGGCTAACTCATTGTCAATATTTATTATAGAGGATCATGTTATTCAATTAAAATATAATATATCACAACTAATTCAAATAGCATACCAATTCCTCATCAAAGAGTTGATGAAAAAGTTTTTATGGTAATATAGTAGTAATTAAATTCTAAGTAATGAAGGATCCAATAGTAATATGATGCTATTAAGATTAGAAATTCTATTATCTTTTCATTTTATAAAGAGGAACTTAGATGCCATACTTCAGGAATAAACATAGAGTATTATTAATAATCTTTATGATATCTATATGTATTATGTTTATACTGTTTTCTCTTTTTAATTTTTTAAACTTTATATAAACAGAGTTCTCTGAAAATTTCAAAGTATTCTATTTCCAATCAACGTAATAACACTCATTTGTGCCTATTTATTAATATCTGTGAATTTCACCATATGGGTACTTGTATATAGGTGTGTATATATATTATATATACCATATACATATGGGTATAAATATACACATGTATACATAGTGCAGCATATATATCAACTAAAACAGATGGAAATATTCTATGAAGTCTTATTATTCGGAAAGCATCAGAAAATAAAAGCAAGTATCAGTCAATGCTATTGAGAAAAATTAAACTGTCTATACAAATGACTCGGCAAGGTAATTGTTGTCTATTTTTTAGATTTTTATGATGTAATTTACAAAATAGGCTATTGGATTGAAACTCTCTGTAATAGGGGTTTTTGGTTTAAAGACTATCTTGCCCATTTCTTGGATAATGAAAAACAGTAATAAACTAAATAACAATTCTTCCTGTCTTGGCGACAAGATACTGTGTGATAGAATAGGAGTCTAGTCTATTTCTGACTTCCCCGGTTAGTGGTGTGTGGGACAGTACTGTCTTCACACAAATCATTTATTATTAGCACTTGAGTGTGCTTAAGGGAGTGTAGCCTTCTGTTAGTCCCTGTCTTCCAAGGCAAGAATATGCCTTGGACTGATGGTAAAAGCAAGCTCCTATAGCAAACTCCTATTTGTTGAATGGTTATGCCATATGAAATTCCATTTTTTTCCTTCTAGAGAGATGAGGTTAATAGAAGAGGTGTAAGAAAGCCTGAACCTTGAATGAGAGGTGTCTAGGGAGAAATTATTACTACACAGGTTCAAATTAGAAGACAAAATGAGGGTCACTCAATCCCATAAAAGTCTGGAAAACCCAAACAGCCAATTGTGACACATAGCAGGTTAAGATGTAATATTCAAACACTGTGTGTCATCAGAACAAGAGTCTAGAGAATAAGCAGGAACCACAGAGCATATCCAGGTGGATGTAGAAATGGAAATACTGTTTCAGTTATCCTAATGATGACTCATCAGGGAATGAATGGCAATTCTTAGATGGTAAGGATTGACTGAGAAGAGAAAAGGCATATTCACCTTTCCAACAAGTGCTCATGACATGCATATAAGTACTAGATAAGATATGGACAGGCATATAAGTACTAGATAAGAGAAATGTTTAAGTGTAAAATTCCAAGACTGGAAAATGTTTACTGTGCCAACACTCAGTGAGAACAGACATAATGCAACTTCATTACTATGAGGTTGGTGAAATTTGGAGCATTTTTTTTCTCTCCAAATACAACTTCAAAAATACGTCCGTTTTCTTAGAGTCAATTTATATCTTCCAATGGGCAGTTTGCCATGTAGCTCCACAGCTCTTCTCTGAAGCTGCTAGCAATGATCTCACCTCACCTACAGTACAAATTCATCAGACAATAAGCAGCATCATTTCTATTTCAGTGAGGATGACACAGTACATGTCAAATTGGTGGTTAAATAATTTATTTCTTTTTCAGGTGCAATCTGCCATGCTTATTGTAACTCTCCTTTTGATACTCATTTCGTGTTTAATAGTTCATTGCCTCATGAGGATGCTTGTCAATCAACTAAATTGAAATATCATTTCGACCTTTAATTGGAAACAATTTACTCTTCTTTTCATTGGAAGCTTTTTTTCTCTGTTATTCAAATTCAAAGCCAAAATCACACATATTCAAAAACTTTATAATAATTAATGTTGGGAAATGACCTACTTACTAATATACTGACATATTTTTATTGCAGAAGTGATCCAGCTGAGTCTGCCTGAAGAACAGAGAGTAACCATTACAGCAGCCACTGTGGGACAAAGTGCTGTTCTGAGCTGTGCCATTGTGGGAGCCCTGAGACCCCCTATCATATGGAAGAGGAACAATATCGTCCTAAATAATTTAGATTTGGAAGACATCAATGTGAGTATGTGAAACACAGATGCTGTCCAGTGTGTGCATTTTGCAAAGTTACCTCGGGCTCTCTTGTGCCTAGGGAGATAAATGAATACGGGATACAGAGTAGAGGAGAATTATTAGAAGGTTGTATATCTGTCCAACCAGTTGGTAGGTACCCAACGGAGCAGTTGTAATTGTGCAAATCATTTGTATTGGTGTAGTAAGATTACGTAGTTGTGTATTAGTCAGGAAATACATTAGCATAACATTTTTATGAATATCTCTTTAGTTTTAAAATGCAAATTGCCTTCCTAGTAAATTCACATCTAATAAGCATTCCAGTAACACAGTCATGTAACCTCAATTTTGCATGCATTTTTAAATTTTATTTTATTTAAAAAATTCTCATTTTACCTGCCAAATCCACTTACCATTCCCTTCACTCCTCCTGCTTCCTCCACCTTCCTCCCCACCCCGCCATAGCACCACCTATCCACTCTTCAGACAGGATAAGGCTTCCCATGGGAAGTCAACACATTGCTTTGAGGCAGGACCAAGACCGTACACACTTTATCTACGCTGAGCAAGGTATCCTTACAAGGAGAATGGGTTTCAAAAAGCCATAACAAGCAGTAGGGATAAATTCTGGTCTCACTGCCAGTGGCCTCACAGTCTGCCCCAGTCGTACAACTGTCACCCACGTTCCAAGTGCTTACTTTGGTCCTATGCTGGTTCCCTTGCCAACAGGCCAGAGTAGGAAGGATCCATTAGCTCGGGTAAGCTGCTTCCGTGGGTATCCCCATCACGGTCTTGACCTCTTTGCTCCTATTCTCTCTCCTCCCTCCCTTCTACTGGACTTTATGAAGTTAGCGCAATGCTCCGCTGTGGTTCTCTCATCTGCTTCCTTTAGTTACTGGATACAGATTCTATAATGACATTTAAGACAGTCATTAATCTGACTATAGGGCAAAACCAGTTCAGGCACCCTCTCTACTGTTGCTTAGGGTCTTAGGTGGGGTCATCCTTGTGGATTTCTGGAAATTTCTCTAGTCCTAGGTTTCTTGCTAGCCCCATCATAGCTCTCTCAATCAAGATATCTCATTCTTTGTTTTTGGACTCTGTACATCCCCCCATCTTGACCATCCCGGTCCCTCTAGTTCTTCTGTTGGGGTTCGCAGATTAGCCCCATGTCTGGCGCCATTATGTCGGGGCAGACCATAAATTATTTCTTTAGACCAGACCCCAAACAAACTATTTCTCTCTGTACCCGCGTGGAGGCGCGGGAATAAAGACATAACTCACATGATTTTAGCCAGTGGGAGATTCTCAATGATACCTCATGAGATTCTGAGTGTTACCTCATGATATCCTGAGTTCACATGCAGAATTTCTCCTCGTATATTCTCCAAAGAGTTTTATACCAAAACTTAGAGGTGGGGCTGATCCGCAAACCCCGACACTCTCCCTTTCCCTTTCCATCTCCCCCTTGCGTTCCTCCTTCCCTTCTCCCCCTACTCTCATTTCAGGAAATCTTGTCTATTTCCTTTTCCCGGGGGGAGGGATCTATGTGTGTTTCTCTTAGGGTTCTCCTTGTTATTTATCCTCTCTGGAATTGAGGACTACAGGTTCTTTATCCTTTGCTTTACAAATAGTATGCACCTATGAGTGGGTACATCCCTTGATCATCTTTCTGGGTCTGTGTTACCTCAGTCAGGATAGTGTTTTCCAATTCCATCCATTTGCATGCAAATTTCAAGATGCCATTGTTTTTTACTGCTGAGTAGACTCCGTTATGTAAATGTATCACATTATCTTTATCCTAGATGAGGGGCTTCTAGGTTGTTCCAGGATCTGACTATTAAGAACAATCCTACTATGAACATCGTTGAACAAATGGCTTTCTAGAATGGTTGAGCATCCTTTGGGTATATGCTCAAGAGTCGTATTTCTGGATCTTGTGGTAGATTGATTTCCAGTTTTCTGAGAAACCGCTATACTAATTTCCAGAATGGGTGTACAAGTTTACATTCTCCCCAGCAATGGAGGAGTGCTCCCCTTACTCTTCATCCTCTTCAGTATAAGCCATAATTGGTGTTTTTAATCTTAGCCATTCTAACAGGTGTAAGATGGTATCTTGGGTCTTTAATTTGCATTTTCCTGATGGCTAAGGATGTTGAACATTTTCTTAGTGTCTTTCAGCCATTTGAAATTCTTCTGTTGAGAATTCTCTGTTTAGATCTGTACCCCATTTTTTAATTGGATTATTTGATATTTTGATATCTAACTTCTTTAGTTATTTTGGAGATCAGTACACTGTCTAATTGGGGTTGCTGGGGATCTTTTCCCATTCACTAGGCTGCCTTTTTGTCTTATTGATGGTGCCCTTTGCTTTACAGAAGCTCTCAGTTCCAGAAAGTCCTGTTCATTTATTGTTGCTCTCAGAGTTTGTGTTATTGGTGTTATGTTTAGGAAGTAATCTCGTGTGTCATATATTGGAGGTTACTTCTCATTTTCTCTTCTATCAAGTTTGGTGTGGTCGGATTTATATTGAGATCCTTAATTCATTTGCACATGAATTTTGTACTTAGAAATAGGAATGGATCTATTTGCATTTTTCTACATGCTGACATCAGTTATGCCAGCACCATTTGTTGCAGATGCTTTCTTTTTTCCACTGTATAATTTTAGCTTCTTTGTCAAAAATCAAGAGTTCATAGTTGTGCGTATTAATATCCAGGTCTTTGATTCAATTCCATTAATCAACCTGTCTGTTTTTATGCCAGTATCAAGTTGTTTTCATTACTGTAGCACTATAATAGAGCTTGATGTCAGAGATAGTGATACATCTGGAAGTTCCTTTATTATACAGGATTGTTTTGACTATCCTGGGGTTTTTTGATTTTTCCATATGATGTTGCATATTGTTCTTTTGAGGTCTGTGTAAAAATTGCATAGTTATTTTGATAGAGATTCATCGAATCTGTAGATGCCTTTTGGTAGGATTGCTATTTTTATTATGTTGACCATACCTATCCAAAAGCCTGAAAGATCTTTCCATTTTCTGATGTCTTCTTCAATTTCTTCCTTCAAAGACTTAAAAGCTCTTGTCAAACAGGTCTTTCATTTGTTTGGGTTAGTGTTACCCCAAGGCATTTTATGTTATTTGTGACTATTGTGAATTGTGATGTTTCTCTGATTTCTTTCTCAGATACTTTATCATTTGTATATAGGAGGGCTACTAATTTTTTGAGTTGATCTTCCATCCTGCTGAAAGTGTTTATCAGCTATAGGAGTTCTTTGGTAGAATTCCTGGGGTCACTTATGTATACTATCATATCATCTGTGAATAGCAAAGTTTGCCTTCTTCCTTTCCAATTTGTATGTGCTTGATCTTCTTTTATTGTCTTATTGTTGTAGTTAGAACTTCAAGAACTATGTTGAATAGATATGGGGAGAGTGAACCGTCTTGTCTTGTTCCTGATTTTTGTGGAATCACCTTTGACTTTTCTTCCATTTCATTTGATGTTGACTGTTGGCTTGTGTATATTGATTTTTATTATATTTATATATGTTCCTTGTATCCCTGATCACCCAAGACCTTTAACATGAAGGGGTTTTGGATTTTGTCAAATGCTTTTTCAGCATCTAATGGGATGATCATATGTTTTTCTTCTTTCTGCTTACTAATATAGTGGATTACATTGATAGATTTTCATATGTTGAACCAGCCCTGCATCTTTGGAATGAGGCTGACATGGTCATAGTAAATCATCTTTTTGATGTGTTCTTGGATCCGATTTGCCAGTATTTTATTGAGAATTTTTGCTTCAATGTTCATGAGGGAGATTGGTCTATAATTTGCTTTTTTGGTTGAGTCTTTATGTCTATTCAGAATCAGGGTAACTGCAGTCTCATAGAAAGAGTTTGGCAATGTTCCTTCTGTTTCTATCACATTGAACAATCTGAGGAGTATGTATATTAGCACTTCTTTAAAGTTCTGGTAGAATTTTGCAATAAAATCATTGGATCCTGTGCTTTGTTTGTTTGTTTGTTTGTTTGGGAAGCTTTTGATGACAGTTTCTATTTCTTTGGAGGTTCTAGTTCTATTTAAATTGTTCGACTGGTTTTGATTTAATTTTGGTACGTGGTACCTATCCAGAAAATTGTCGACTTCTTTTACATTTTCCAGTTTTGTAGAAGACAGGTTTTTGTAGTATGACCTAATGATTTCCTCCATGTCTATTGTTATGGCCCCCTTTACAATTCTGATTTTGTTAATCTGGATGTTCTCTCTCTGTGTTTGGATTAGTTTGGATAAAGTTTTGTCTATCTTGTTTTTGTCAAAGAACCAACTCTTTGTTTCTTTGATTCTTTGCATTGTTTTCTTTGTTTCTATTTTATTTATTTGGGCCCTCAATTTATTTCCTGTCATCTGCTCTTCTGGGGTGAGTTTGCTTCTTTTGCTTGTAAAGCTTTCAGATGTGCTGATAAGTCACTAGTGTGCACTTTCTCCACTTTCTTTATGTGGACACTTAGAGCTATGAACTTTTCTCCTAGCACTGCTTTCACAGTGTGCCATAGGTTTAGGGATGTTGTGCCTTCATTTACATTGAATTTTAGGAAGCCTTTAATATCTTTCTTTATTTCTTCCTTGAGCCAGGAATGGTTTAATTTAACACTGTTAATTTTCCATGAGTTTGTAGGTTCTCTGTAATTAGCGTTGTTCTTGAATTCTAACTTGAAACCATGATGATCCGATAAGATACAGGAGTTTATTCCAATTCCTTTGTATCTGCTTAGGTTTGGTTTGTTACTGAGTATGTGGTCAATTTTAGAGAATGTTTCATGAGGTGCTAAAAGGAAGGTACATTCTTTTGTGTTTGGGTAAAATGCTCTATAGATGTTTGTTAAGTTTATTTGAGTCATGACATTTATTAATTCTCTTATTTACCTGTTAAGTTTCTGTCTGGTTGAGCTATTCATTGGGGGAAAGTGGGTTGTCGAAGTTTGCTACTATTAGTGTGTAGGGTCTGCTGTGTGGCTTAAGCTTTAGTAATGTTTCTTTTACATATGTGCTTGATCTTGTATTTGGGGCATAAATGATCAAGATTGAGACTTCATGTTGATGGATTTTTCCTGTGATGATTATGAAGTGTCCTTCTCTATTTCTTCTGATTAATTTTCGTTTGTAGTCTATTTTGTTAGATAATAAGATAGCTATACCTGCTTGTTTTGCAGTTCATTTGATTAAAAAAATCATTTTCCATCAATATACTCTGAGAAAATATCTGTGTCTGAGGATTAGGTGTGTTTCTTCTATACAGAAGAAGGATGGATCCTGCTTTCGTTTCTATTCTCCTAACCTGTGTCTTTTTATAGGTGAATTGAGTCCATTGATATTAAGAGATAATAATGATGACTAGTGATTGTTAATTCCTGTTATTTTTTTACTGATAGTGTTTGGTATTTCCCTTTTTGGAGTTTGCTGGTGTGAGATTATCTGTTACCTATATTATTGTGGGTGCAGTTAGTTTCCTTGGGTTGGAGTTTTCTTTCTAGTACTTTCTGTAAGGCTGGATTTGTGAATAGGCATTTTTTTAAATCTGGTTTTGTCATGGAATATCTTGTTTTTTTTTTTTTTTCTTGATAGTGACTGAAAGCTTTGTTAGGTATAGTAGTCTGGGCTTGTATCTGTGGTCTCTTAGGGTCTGCAGCGTATCTGCCCAGGGCCTTCTGGCTTTCATGGTTTTCATTGAGAAGTCAGGTGTAATTTTGATACATCTGCCTTCATATGTTACTTGACCTTTTTCCTTTGTAGTTCTTAATATTCTTTCTTTGTTCTGTGTGTTTAGTGTTTTGATTATTATGTGGTAAGGGGACTTTTTTTTTTGATCCAGTCTAACGGTATTCTATAAGCGTCTTGTACCTTCATAGGCATATCCTTCTTTAGGTTGTAAAAGTTTTCTTCTATGATTTTGTTGAATTTTATGTGCCGTTGAGTTGGACTTCTCCCTCTTCTATCCCTATTATTCTTAGGCTTGGTCTTTTCATGGTGTCCCAGATTTCCAGGATGAGTTGTCTTAAAAATTTGTTGAATTTATCATTTTATTTGGCCGATGAATCTATTTTCTCTATAGTATCTTCAATAGTTGAAATTCTTTCTTCCATCTTTTGTATTCTGTTGGTTATGCTTGCATCCATAGGTCCTGTTCATTTACCCAGATATTCTATTTTCAGAATTCCCTGAGTTTGTTTTCTTTATTGCCTCTATTTCAGTTTTCAAGCCTTGAGTTATTTACTTCACCTGTTTGATTGCTTTTTCTAGGTTTTCTTGAGTTTCTTTAAGAGATTTACTGATCTATCCCAATTTCTTATTTGTCTTTTCCTTCATTTCTTTAAGGGGATTTTTTTGCCTCTTTAAGTATCTCTATCATCTTCATAAAGTTATATTTAAGATCATTTTCTTCTGCTTTTTATGAGTTACAATGATCAGGTCTTCCTGTTGTATGACCACAGGGTTCTGGTGTTACCAAGGTGTTTTTTGTAGGTTGTTGAATGAATTTTTGCATTTGTTCCTGCACATCTCTTTCTCCAATTGGTGCCAGCAGTGTCTTTACCTCTTGGTTTTATCTTTGCAGTTGCTGTCTGTGTCTCAGGAAGTCACTGAGCTCTCTCTTGACCTGATCTCTTGGTTCACTCTGTGCAGCTGCAGCCTGTGCTTCAGAGTTCCTCTGAGGTCACAGGGGAGGGGTGGATTTGGGGCATGGGCCTTGCTGCTTACAGGATCCAATCAATTGGTGGGTGTCGTTGAAGCAGCCTATTTGCTGGAAGCTTGACTACTGGCTGGCTAGTGAAGCTGAGGCAGGTGTAGTAAAGCCCTGGAATTTTCCCTGCCCTTGTACTGAGGGTTCTAGAGAATGGTGTGCACAGCTGGCTGACTGATCACCCACCTCTTGGTCTGCTGTGTGCAGATGCATCCTCCATATTTTAAGTCTTAAAAAGAAAATGCTTTGAATTATATTGTGTTGTGCACTTGTTAATAAAGTTAATAAAGATACTTAGGGAACACATGAAAGAATGAACATATGCTTGCATTTCTATCATTTCCTGATGAACTGCTACAGACTATTTCATATTCAAGGCAAAGGAGAGACCATGTCCCTCATAGCATGAGCTGCCTTAATATTGTACAAAGCCTGAGTATTTTTTTAAAGGAATATATAGATCCAGGCCAGTAAAACAAACAAAGAAATAAAAGTAATAGTAAAATAAAATCCATTGAGTTCTACCTGTATTGATTAAGCATCTCTGGAAGCCATATTTGTCAAAGACTCTTGGGAATATCTCTAACTATAGAAAATTAATCTCTTTGCAATATTATTGAGCAACAGCCTGTAGCTTGTGCTAAGTCCAAAGAGACTAAATAAAATTTTATTTTACAATCCTTTGGCAGCAAGAAACATGATTATTTTAGTTACTGTCTTACTGTTATGAAGAAACAACATGACCATGACAACTCTTGTAAAAGAAACCATTTAATTGGGACTTGCTTACAGTTTTAGAAGTTTAGTCTATTATGATAACGGCAGGGAGCATGGTGGCACACAAGCAGACATGATGCTGGAGAAACATTTGTTCTCCATCTAGATCCATAGACAGCACAAAGAGACAAAAACCGGGCCTGGCTCTGGCTTTTGAAACTTTAAAGTCCCTACCCCTGCCTCCACAGCCACTGACAGACTTCCTCCAACAAGGCCACACCTCCTAATCCTTTCAAATAGTACTATTCTTCGAAGATTAAGCAAAGTGGAAGATAGATCATTGTTGGCAACAAGAAATCCTGAGCACTCTAAACAACGATATCTAAAAGGACCCATAAATATTCTAATTTTCACTCTTTTTTGTTTGTTTTCCAAACTGGTTAAATATGATTAGCCATTCGGATTAAACCTTAGCATCACTATATCATTTATTTCCATGTTGAATTGAACAAGGACTTTTTTTTTTTAATGTGTTTGGTTTCTTGAAAATGACTTTCCTTTAAACTCCTTTTCTCCCTCCCATATTGCCTTGCATGTGACATTTCTTCCTGGGCATAATTCCCTCCCCCATTGGCCCTGAATTTCATTCAGCTTTCAAATACAACTAGCTAAACTAGAATTTATACTGTTTCACCAGGAAGTATAAAATCACTTTGTGTTTAGTCTCAGAAAAGAATTATCCAGACGTACTGAAGTACCACTGGAACACCGGGCTCACATGCAGATTTCACTCTCTATCACTCCCTGGACAGTCTTTCAGAACTGAAATCAGATCAAATGTGTGCCTCTAGGCAACTGAATATCTGTTTTGTGATTCTCTGCTGATTGTCACCTGTCAGCATGGACTGCTCTGGGATTCAGTTATTTTCTTTCCCAACTTTAGTAGCTAATGTTTTATTGACTCTCAGTGGCCTGCGCTATTGATTTCTCTGATCCCATTGCAGCTGTTCATAAGTTGTGGCAGAGGCATATGGAGTCTGAGACATTGTCTTCTTACTCCTTTATCGGTAAAACATTCTGTCATGTTCACATTCAGGAGCCAATTAGTCTGTGAAACATATGTAGTGTGTGAGAACTTAGACAGCAACTGATCAACAAATGATATTCTTTCTGCCTGAGAAGAGGTGCCTGATAATGAGAATACCAAGGTTCATTGTACAGTGTCTCAATTGCAGTGATGCTACACGCTTTCAGAGGGATTATTACAGAATTTTTTCACCATTGTGTATTGCTTTTCTTAGAAGAAATAAGCTGAAATTACACAAATGTCAGTAGCTACACATCTGAGATATTTTCCCTGTCCTGCTTTGTTGTTTGGATGTCATTTTTTGAAATCATGTGAATGAAAAAGGAAGGAAGTATGGAAGGCTGCAAGTTCTCATTGTGCTTTCTTTTTACCTTTTCTCTTTTTCACTGTGGAGAAGAGATGTAGTGTGAGATCAATCTTCCTAAATTTTTAAGTGTACAATAAAGTCGTGTTAACAATAGGCACACTATTTTATAGCACAGCCCCAGAACTTATTTATCTTCCCATAACAGACCCCTGGTAATAACTCATTTCCCTCCCACGGTCCACAGAGACCATTATTCTACACTATATTTCTATGATCTTGACTTTTGTAGCTTCCTCATAAAGTGGGATCATGTGGAGATTATTCTTTGTGACTACCTTATTTCCCTAAGCATAATGACCTTCAGGTTTATCAGTGTTGCCATATAAGAATAAAAATGGCCTGTCCTCTCTCTCTAATCTATTTAATAATTTCTTTTTTTGGCTATATTGAAATGGACATGAGCATATAAATATATTTTTGAGATAGTGATTGCAAATATTTCTATATACTCTCAGAGTGGGATTGTTTGCCTATATGATAATTTATTTTATACTTTTTTTAAAGCCTACATACTGTCATTAATAGTTGATACCTGTTATACCCCAGTATATTGATATCTTTGACTAATCTTGCTATTTTTATTTATCTATATGTTGGGTAATATTAATTCTAAAACAGAAAGCAATGCTCATGATTTAAATTTATTATAATAACTATTATTTTGTTTTTTTGTCTATATGATATATCAATGGGTACATGCAATATGGGGCTCACGTGATGGGCAAAGGACAACTTTGTGGAGTCAATTATCTCCCTCCCCTTTTGCATGGGTGGCAGTGATTGAACTCTGGTTTCCTGGTTTAGGCAGTAAGTGCCTTTATTTATGATCCATCTCACTGGTTCTATGTATGAATCCAGTTGGCAGTTTCTGAACTATTAAGGTTGCTGAGCAGCAATCCACAGATCTCATGCCATTTGTATGTTTTCATTGAGGAAGCATCTACTTAGTTTCTTGGCCCAATTTTGCTTAAACATTATTAATATTATTATATTTATTATTTGTAGAAATATCACCAAATTAATATGCTTTTATGACCAAAACATTTAATAAACTAGTAACAAGAGCTAGATGGTAAGGCTTATACACAGAAATCTGAATGGTAGCAACCACTGAGTGGAGACCATGAATAGTTCTTCCTATGAGATCAAAAGACACAAGAGTGCCGGTCTCTGTATTGTGTACATCACATCTGAGGCAATCTGAGGCAGGGTGAGAAGTCAAATAAAGGGATTTAATGCATGAGAGCGTCCTGCCACTCAATGCCAGGCATAAGTAAGAATGTGTTTCCGATTATACATGATCACTCTCAAGTTATTTCCGTTTCCGAAATATGTTCAAAGTTATTGTCACATAGTTTCTCTTCATTAAAAAAAAAGTGTTCCATTGAAATAAAAGAGGATCGTATGCCATTGAAGAAGCTCTCACATGAAGAGAAAAACAAAAGAGATTCAGTCACCAAGGTGGCAGTTCACCAGATTCTTAGGTTGTAGAGAGAAAAACAATTCTGAGGACAGCAACTACGTCAGTTTAGGAAAAAAAAAACATATAGGAAAACTAAAATCACCATTGTGTGCAAGAATTTTAAGACATTGTATACACAATATAGAGAACTATAGTTATTTAAAAGTGCTTCTAAATATCTGCTGTAGTTTATATTAATGACTAGAATGAATTAGTCACCTCCAGCATCTATAACCTGTGCATAGGGATTCTACTTGTAGAATATGATAACTATGCCATGTATTCTTAATGCGTAGAAAATTAAGATAGAACTGTTTTCAAATTTTTACCCTCAAAATATATATAAAAAGAATACAGACTATATATATATATATATTATTCATACTTGTTTTATATAATATAAAATATTTATATAGTTATATTTATATATGCTTTTTATACACACAAATGTATAAAGACACCTTTGTCTTTTAGGGTGATTATTTTAACAAAGCCCAAATCTATAATACTTTATTAAGTACAATTATTTAGTTAGATTAATTTAAAAAATAAATGCAAATTGACAAGATTTCTGTTTATTATCTTAAAAAGCAACACAGAATATTTCATTATGGGATGTAATAGAGAAAAGCATCAAAACTAGTGATTTACTGAAAATAATGACATTTTGCCACCGGAAATCACCCAGTTCCCCACCTCCATTCTCATTCTCTTCTGAATCCACTCTCATTAGAAAAGAAACAGGATTGAAAAAGTTAACAATAAAGCAAGACAAACTAAAAAATAATAAAGCAAAACCATCACATCAAGGCTGGTCAAGGCAATGCAAGGAAAAGGAAAGAATTGAAGAGCAGATACAAGAATCAGAAACCCTCTGGATCACACGCTCATGGGTCCCAAACAGTACTACATAGAGAGTGATAACACATATGCAGAGGACCTGTTGCAACCCCATGAAGATGCTGCATTTGCTGCTGTTGTCTTTGCTAGTTCCTATGATTCTCTCTTAGTTGATTCAGAGGACCTTTTTCTCCTATTGTCCTCCATCCCCTCTGGCTCATGGTCCTTCTTCCTCCTCTTCTTCAGGTGTTCTATAAGCTCTGAGGGGGAGATATTTGATGGCTCTGGGTCTCAGACATCTGTTTTATCTGCTGAAGGATGAAGTTTCTCTGATGATGACCAAATAAAGTACTGATATGTGAACTGATATATGGGTATAGCAGGATATCATTCAGAGTCTTTGTGTATGTGTGTTTGTGTGTAGATATAGATAGATAGATAGATAGATAGATAGATAGATAGATAGATAGATAGACAGACAGATAGACAGATAGAGAGAGATTAGTAGTATTTATTGTACGCTGGGTGTCTGGAATGCCTAGTCTCTGGTTCTGGGTCACTCAAGCAATGTTTGATATTTCAAACATTTCAAATCAATCATTGGCCCCTCCCACAAGTTCTGTTTCTATATCCATTTTTCTGGAGAGGGAAATCAGGGCTGTTCCCAGAATAGTTCCCAATAGTTTCTGGCTATTATGAAGAGTCGTGGAACATGTTTGAGCAAGTGTACTTATTGTAATATGATGCATTCATTGGATCTATGCCTAAGAATAGTATAGCTAGATCTTAAGATAGATTGATTCCCGAAATTCTGAGGAATGCCATATTGATTTCCACAGGGGCCGGAGAAATTGTCATTCCCTAAAGCAATGTGGGAATGTTCTTCTTACTCCACATCCTCACCACCATGAGCTGTAACTTGTGCTATT
>JAQHUG010000337.1:400676-413376 GCA_028555095.1 Dicrostonyx torquatus | reverse complement strand
GTGTCTTCCTGCTTATTCCGCTAGGCTGCTAGGCAGTGACCTAGCTAGTGAGGTTTTCACTGCTTTCTGTGTAATAAGGAAGCAAGTTCTTTATCTCCCATCCCTCAGTCTCCTGCTTTCAACCACAATTCTTTACAAGCTTAGAAAATCGGACTTTTCATGACTACTTGAACTGATCTAATCTAGAATAGTAAGTACATGAGCCACGAGATGGAATTGAATTTTTATAATCTCTAAATTGAAACATTGACATATAATTCAATGAAATAATATGTGTATTTATGCATTATCTGATTTTAAAAATAGTTTATTGTAGTATAGCTTACATGTTAATACATATAGTGAAAGAAACATCCCCAAAACTATTGTATAAGAAATTCTGGGAAATCTAAATAACCTCAGTTAATGGTATCTTGCTTCTTCAGAAATGAAAATCAAATTGAATTGCTAACTACATGGTTTTTAAAGTATTATTTCTTACTAATATTTTTCCAAGTAATTGAGTCGGAGCTAAAACACAGTAATTATAATGACGGTATTGATTAATGCATTTGCCTGCTCACTGAGCACTGTGTCTATTTGAAGTGCCAAACTGCACACCGATTGTGAGGAGAGCAGCATCAGTGCTCATGATTAAGAACCGGGGATGACTAAATAATGCAGAAAGAAATATTGAAAAACAGATATTGATTATTCATTAGCACATATTTTTCTCATTTTTTGAGATTATAGTATAATTACTTTTTTCTCTTCCCTTCCCCCATGTAAACACTTTTATATACTCCTTGATTCTCCCTCAGATATGCTATTATATATTATATATATAGAATATATAATATTCTAGAAATCTTAAAACATTTTAACAGATGCTAAATCTTCACTACTAAAAGCTCCTATCATAATATAAAAATAAAATTGAATTTAAATTTAGAAACTATTTGTCAATAGATTGGGTTTATCTCTTTAACTATAGCTAAACAATGTTTGTGAAGAAATATAGGCCAAAAAATGCAGCTTTTATGTTCTGAATAGCGACACTGGAACACTGTTTTCTTGTAGGCTCTTATCAGGGCTGATAACGTACTGACTGTTAAGTGTTTTGATGCTACTCTTATTTGAATAAACTGCAGTCAGTGGGGAGCCACCATAAGAATTCTCGTAAGTTTGGAAGTCTACTACACATGTTCTTCTCTGCTAATCATTGCTGTGAAATGAATATGAGCGGCAATCTCAACAGAATACATGATCTGGAATTTTTTCCCATCAGCTCTTCCCAGACATCCGTGCTTGAGGCTACTTTATAATTGGGAACGGGCACATAAGATTTAATCTACTTATGGAGGGTCTTTTGGCTGGAAGACTGTGAAGCTGTACTGGAATTCAGAATGAGGACGCATTTTGTTCCTGAATCCCAACTGCCTGATCTCAGACCACAGCTCTCAACCATGAGACCATAGCTGAGCAATAAAATCACAGAATTCAGGGAACTGCTTAGATTAGAAAAGTACGGAGATTGTAGTAGTTTAAAAGATTAGAGATATGACATTCAGGAGGTAAAGAATAGTTCTGGTGTCCATGTTAAAAATAGCAATAGGTAATATTAAGTTGAAGCTAGAATTAATGGAGGCTATGAAGAGGAGAAAGCATGATAAAAATTACAGAACCCAGTTGGAAGACTTCCACAATGTTACACAGCATCGTATTTCAACATTTTGGTTTAAAAATGAAACTAATGACACCGCCTTCTTGAAAGGGTTAAACAGAGGATGATCTTCTATATTTAAAAATAAAATACAACATAGTATTTGAAATACTAAAGTGCCCAGCAAACATTTGAGGTGGCTTTTAGGTGTGTTGAGAGGATCCTTACTTTAGTCAAAGTGAAATTTGATATTAGAGGTTGCATTATTAGAAAAATCTGTTCAGTGAATGTTTTTGTACAGTTATGTATTGAAGAAACCCATGGATATAAGATCTTTGGTTGCAGTTAGAAAAATTAAAAGAGAAAACATGAACAGAGAGAAACAGGAGGCTTCAAGTTGATTTAGGAAGGAGATTTTTTAATAATCTCCTTTTATTTTTAATAATTTAAGTGTTAAATTTTTAAACTAATTTTTATTTTATAGATTAACAGATACTGCAATATGACACTATAATTATACATTTTCTACATAATAATGGAAAACTGATCATATGCCCCTAAAACCATGCTTCCACGGCCTCACAAAGCTGGAAAGATATTTAAAACAAGAGAGAGAGAGACAGAGTTAACGCTCTGAAGGTAGATCCATACGCCAAGAAACACTTGTCCATATCAAGATTTAGAGAAGTTCAGAACAAAATTTGAAAACGTAATTCCAGAAACTAATGTGGGACAGCACTTTGAAAAGTCACAGAGTTTTATCTATGTATATGTAAGCATGATCATAAACTCCAGGTATATCCTCTATCTTCCTCATCATTTTAAGTTCTTTTGTCCCATGGAAGAACATATTTGCTCCGATCTGGTTTCTGTGACTGAATGTCTTTGTGATAAGTTGCATATGTGCATCCCATATACATGTCTTCTTTTTCTCCACCAGACATAAGATTATTTAAATCACCAGTAATTATCTTCTGTTCTTCCTTATTCTGCAAATGTTTTAGCTCTGATGTTTCTCATTATATGTGTATAAAACTTTGTTTTATTCATATTGACCTTGTAAAAGTCAACTACTCTTCTATGGACCTTGTAAAAGTCAACTACCTGAGTACCATTTCCTTAAAGCAGTCTTTGTCTGTGTTATTTGTCTCTCTTTTTTGTCCTCCTGTACTTCTGTTGTCTGAAGCTGCATTTCTGATGTAGACTGTATTAGCAGGGAGTTTAATCAGGTCTTTTGGCTGGAACTCCATGTTCCCCTGCACTAGAGAATTCATGAGACTTCCTCTGTAACAGCATCGGTTACTTCTACTTCAGCAAGTTGTAGAAATGATATATGAATGGTATTATATGATATGATGGCAAGATATTGGTCATTTTTTGTACTTATGAGAGTATTCTAGTATTTTTGCTAATGTGTAATTTGTTTATCCTCTTCTTGACTATTCCCCCTTCTGCTACTGATTCTCACCTTTTTCATCCTTCTGTTCTTTCCTTCCTGCTTTTATTAACCCCTCTTTTTAATCTCTTCTTGTATTTTATTATTATTACTATTATTGTTGTATTTTTCATTGTGAGAAAATGAAAGGCCAGAATATGAAGGCCAGAAGACAATTTCATGGACTCCAATATCTCTTTACCTATGACTTCTTTGTCTTCAGAACCGTCTTATCCACACTAGCTTTGTCTTTTTTTAAATGTATTTTTAGTCACTGTCAAGCCCAGGTTCAATACCTTTCTAGTGATTATTTCTCTCAATATGTAATTGAGTGAAGCTTTTTTTAAAACAGAAATGCATATAATACAAATACAGATAATGTTGTCAGTATACCAGAAATACTTTTAGACCCTGTTATAAAAATATTGGAATGTCACTGGGCTCCATAAGATCTTAAAGACAATGATTTCTAAAAATCAAAATTTGAGGGTAAAGTATTCTTTGACCATATGGTGTTGACAGAGTTAATGGCATTTTTACAAAAACATGTAATGGTGAGTCTCCAAGTTACATTCAGCAATACTGTGTATGAATTAAAACTTGAGCAACACATTAGAAAATTGAAGATTAAATGAAAGTAATAATGATAAAGTTAAAAGTGGGTAAGTGAATAAGTAAACAATTTCTGAAAAGTGCATTAGTCCATTAGTTCATTTGCTATCACTACAATAAACTATCTATTGAGACAATCTTCAAAGAAAAGGCTCATAGTATTGACAATTCAAGGGCATTACAATGATCTCATCTTCCCTCTGTTGAGGACTTCTTTGTGGGGTCACAGTGGTAGAGCTAATGTGAGGGGCAACAATCACTAACCCAGCAGGAAGAGAAAGATAATGGTCAGATTTCTACTTCTTCTTCTTCTATTATCATCATCATCATCATCATCATCATCATCATTACCATTATATTAACTTTTCCAGTCTGATCACAGTTTCCTTTCCCTAATCCCCTGTTCCTCTGCTACTCCTTCACCACTCACTCCTCCTTTCTCTTAAAAAGTGAAGGCTTTGCATGTATATCAGCAAGTCATGGAACATCAGATTTCAGTAAGAGTAAGCACTTCCTTTCCTATTAAGTCTGAACAAGGCATCCCAGTAAGAGGGAGTGCTCCAAAAGCAGGCAAAAAAAAATCAAAAACAGCCCATTTCCACTCTTAGGAATCCCACAAGAAGACCAAGCTACACAAGTTTGGCAGGCATGCAGAGGGCCTGGGTCAGTTCCATAAAGCTGTCTGGTTGGTGGTAGTCTATGTGAGCCCCTATAAATCAAGTTAGTTGATTCTTCACGTTTTCTTGTGGTGTCCTTGACTCCTCTAACTCCCACAATCCTTCTTCTCCTCTTCCATGGAATTTCCATGTGCTGCCTAATATTTGGCTGTAGGTCTTTGGATCTGTTTACATCAGTTGCTAGGTGAAGCCTCTCTGAAGACCTTTGAACCAGGGAACAATCTGTAATATCATTGAGATTCATTTCATTGACTTTTTCCCCCAGTAATGATTGGTTCTATTCTTGGTCTTTAGGCTGTCCAGCCTCTCCATCCTGGCTCTCTGGGCAGTGTCATGGGTGGGCTTCTTTGTCTGGTATGTTTCTCAAACAGAACCCATCATTGGTTGACTACTCCCATAATTTCTGTGTCACCTTTATCCCTCTCTGGATTCCTTCCCTTATACCTGCTTCCCCCTACTGCATGCTTGCTCCTCCCATTCCAGAATGTCCCCTTCCTCTTCATAACTATATTTCCCCTTCCTTGGGAGATCACACTTTTCACATTAGTCATTTCCTCAATACATAAACTCTGTGGTCATATGGATCGTATCCGGCTTATCGAAGGCTGAAAAGCAAACATCTGCATATAAGAGTATCTGTCCCGCGCAACCATCTCGCCAGCAAGAACGACGCGGCACACAAGGATCCTTCTGCAGTATGCTTTAATGCTCCTTGAGAGGCAGAAGCATAAGCTTCCAGAGCGGAGACCCAGAGGCGGAGAAACCCTTCCCTTAAATAGAGGCTTCTCCTCGCCTAGGACGTGTCAGCCCCTGATTGGCTGCAACCCATCGCACAAGATGACGGATAGGCGGGATGGGACAAGGTGGAAAAACCCTTCGCATATGCGCAATGCACCTGTTTATTACTCGGGAACACAGGATCTGCACGCCATCTTGTAATGGCGAATAGCGGGCGTGGCTCCCCACAATTATCAATATTGTATTTGTCTTTTTTGAGTCTGCATTGACTCACTCAGAATGATTTTTTTCTATATCCGTTTGTTCGCCAGTGAACATTTAGGCTGTTTTCAATTTCTAGCTGTTATGAATAGAGCATCAAGGAAGAGGGATGAACAAGGATTTCTCTAGAAACATGTAACATCCCTTAGAGATCTATCCCAGAGGGTTATATCTAGAACTTGAGGAAGAGTTCTTTCCAGCCTCCTGAAGAAATGCTATCGTAGAACATTTTAGTCGCATCAGAAATAGATGTGTGGTCCTCTATCCCCACATCCTCTCCATCATGACTTGTGATTTTTATTTAAATTGATCTTGGCATTCTGACTGATATAAGCTGAAATACCAAAGTAGTTTTTATTTGTATTTTCCTGATCATTAAACATGCTGAACATTTCTTTAAATATTCCTCACATGTTTGCCTGTCAGTTTTGAACTTTCTGCACCCCATTTTTATTAGGTTAATTGTTTTCTTGATGTCCAGTTTTTTAGTTATGTAAATTTTAGATAATAGTCCAAAATTGGATGTTTTATTTATTTGTTTGATTGATTATTTACTTATTTATTTTTATGTATTATTAAAATATTTTATTAAATTTCATTTAATGTCATTTTTGGGATATCTACAATATTATCATTGTGTAAAGGATTGACCAAAACAAATTAAAATTCAATTTATTTTGGGGGGCTTGTAAAGTGGAATTTTATGGTGCAACAGGATACCAAGATAGCACATTGGTGTTCAGTATCTGCCCACAGAGATCAGGGTACTCAGACTCATTGGACTTAGACTGAATAATGGGATCTGAGCATGAGGTTCCATTTGATGTGAGTCCATGCATATGTATGGTGCATCTCCCAAGAACAAATGTTTCATAAGATGTGTGCCGAGCCCACTGTATGTTTCCACAATCTTGTTTTATACCCGGAAAATGATTAGCAATAAAGCAGTTGAGTCAAGTAAAGTAGGGATGATAGTGCTCTCTCCACTAGGCCTACTGCCCTAAGAGTACAGTGTCAAATTAAAAGGACTCAACACAGACAGAATGTAGAGGTTCTGGGAGGCTCTGAGAGGAGGCTGCTCTCTTCCTTCAGTTCAAGGAGATTTGAGACAGAGGGGTCTACAAGAAGTCAAATGAGGGCCAATTCGTTAATTTCTGTTCCTACTTTCTGTGCTACCAGTGTTCGGTTTGAAAAGCATTTTCCTGTGCTAATGAATTCAGGGCTGTTCCCCAGTTTCTCCTCTTTCTGACTCAGTGTGTCTTCTTCTGTTTTGGCTTCACTGATCCATCTGGAGCTGCGTTTTGTGTTTTGTGCAGGGTGCTGCATATGCACCCAAGATGCACCTATCTAGTTGGACCAACTCCATTTGTTGAAGATGCTTTCTTTCACTGTGTGTTTAGTTGTGACTTCCTCGTCAAAACTCAGGTGTCAGTTGGTGTGTGGCTGTCCCATTCTGCAGTGTTGCTTTTAAAAGTGTGCTTCAGTCTACTGTTGTCTCAAATAATATCTATGATCAAGAAAATATCATGTTAAAAATTCTTGTGATGTTTTTTCCACAAAGGACTATGGGATAGAACTGTTAAAAAGAGGGATTACTATGTATTGTTTAAGTAAAGCAAAGTCATGAAAACATAGGATTTTGATAACTGTAGAATGTTCCCACAGAGACCTTTCCCCACGGGGGAGCTTGAAGTCTTTCCCTCCCCTACGCTTCATGAAGATAGTGGGGTTCACAGGGACTACAAGTTCAAGCTCATTCAAAGTTATCACAGAAGCACAAAGGTGAGAGGAAGAGAGGTCCAAATGCCCACAAAATGGCATCTCACAGGGTCAGGCAGGTGGGCATTAATAAAGATTCTGGAGATTATTAGAGCAGTTTTTCCAAAGAACTGAAAAACAGATTTGACAGTTTTCCCCATTGCACACATTGACGCATAAAGAGGATAATCTCTGGTTTGTACCCTGCAGTCCCAAGGATAATGCGTGGACTCTGTTGTGATAGACAGAGGTGAGGCTTTAATATGTTTCCCCGGGAATGGTCATGCCTTTGTTCTCCCGAATACCAAATGATGTGGCTCTTTATTCAAATGACCAGTAGCAGATTACAACCTTTAAAAATGAAATCCTGACCGAGAGTTTAGTATTATGCTAGAGTTCATGCTTGGCATGACTGAGGATATGATTTAATATCCATTGTCCCTCAGACAAAACAAAATGAAACAAAATATCATGTCTCAGGATAGGGCTATAAATGTCTTCACTGAGAATATACTAATTTGATAGGTATTTTTTCTTTATATTTATAATTCTAAGTAATAAAATAATTGATGGATAATTATCAGACTAAATATGTAATTTGCAATTATTTATAGTTGTAAGATAAGTTCCTGATAGAGCTTTATCTATCTAAAACTTAAAGGATAAAATTAAATTATATCAGGATACTTTGTTAATTCATGTTTTTAAAATTAGCATGGGAATGTTGTATTTATCAATGAAATTTCACTTTTAAGGGAAGAATATATTAAAGAAATATTAAGGTAAGTCAGCATCCTTCATGTTTACATTGACAACTAAGATCCTTTAAAAATATTTAATATACTTATTTTGCCCCTGAATAGAAAGTGACTTCTCAAGTTTCCAACTCTGTGATCTATATCCTTTTTAGGACTTTGGCGATGATGGGTCCTTGTACATCACCAAGGTTACCACAGTACACATGGGCAATTATACCTGCTATGCCGATGGCTATGAGCATGTCCATCAGACACACATCTTTCAAGTGAATGGTAAGAAGAATACTGTTACTGTCAACAGTTTTGCTTCACTTGATAACATCACAATTGAATGGATGGTACCTTAACTTTAGCAAGGTCCTAAATTTTAGTTATTAGACGTACTGTTAGTGTGGTATCATTTTTTTAAGTCGTCAAGTAAATTAACAATATAAATTAGCAACAATTTAGTCGCTATAAACTATTACAAAGTAACATATTAAAGGATAGGAAAATGAAGTTATTGGTTTTGGTTTTAAAATATCAATCGTTACACAAACATGAAATTTAAAAACCAATAACATTAGCAGTTTCGAATTTTAAATCAGACCAGCTGTTTGATTATTCTTATTAGCAGCACCGAAAACTCCTACTTATCTTGTGTAGTGGTATCAGCTGTAACTCCAATAACTGTGCTGTAGAGGGAGTCAGATTAGGAGTTGAGTGAAAGGCATCCTTACCTATAAACTGAAACTAGCCTGGGAACTATGGGTCAGTGCCTAAGTTTTTTTAAATTGCATTATTATTTATGTGAAACATATCTTACATTGTGATGTTTTATTCAGTGGTTTGGAATGTTAATCAAACAAGCTTATCAAAACCCTTTATTTAGCACAGATTTAACCTGACTTGACATAGAGTACTTTGTATGATGTGTTTTTAGTACTGTATTTCATACTTTATCATATGTAATATTTACCTACTTTGTGATCTATAAAACCAAGCAGAGGCTTTTCTTCAGGGGTTGACAGTGTAACTGGCATACATGCATGCCTGCATTCGTAAAAGAAGACTCAAGCTATGAGTTTGGAGGCCTAGAGTTGGGTCTTTTGGATATATATATATATATATATACTGGGATTTTGTTTCTAAGTATCCTTCAAAAGTATGAACGCGTTGTAGAGAATTGGGATATTTTAACTTGTTTCAAAAAAAATGAATACTTAAGATACTGTCATCAATGGAAAATAAGTACTCGTGCAGTACCACAATAGGGGTCAGGTTTGGAGAATGCTAAAAAGGACAGCTGCTGCTGTCACTGGAAATCACAGATAAGCATGGAAGCGAGTGAAAACAGGTCTTAGAGATGGGAAGGAGGAGAAGGGAGAGCCTGCAGTGCAGAAGAGGATACCAAGAGACTGGGTGAGATTAGCTTTGAATATGTTAATGAAGGCATAATTATTGATGCAAAAATCACGAGAAGACTGACAGACACAGTTGTGTATTCAGGTACTTCAGTTAAAGTTTTAATCAAATCAAGCTCAAGCTTGATTGGATTACTTTAAGAATGTGTGTAGATTGGCTGTGAAGTTAGAGATCTGAGCCTTGGAATTAAAATTACAAAGATGAAAGAGATGCCAAGGGACAGACAGAGTGTGAGGAAACCAATATCCAAGAACATAATTTTAAAAATGCTCTAAAATGCTGAAAAACAGGGCTGGGGGCTAGCTTAGTTGGCGAACTGCTTATGCAGCAAGCATGAAGCCATGGGTTCTGTGTAGAGCACAAAATGAACTAAGTGGGCTGGTGCACACCTAGACCAGCACTCAGGAGATGAATGCAGGAGCATCTGAAGTTCAATTCTTCCTCTGCTGTATGGGATCTCGAAGCTAACTTAGGTCCTTTTTTTTAAATGGATGTTAAAACGTAAAACAAAGCAGCAAAACATGGGGACTGTGATGCTCCTTCACATGCAGAGTAGCAGATCCAGACTGTGGTTTCTGGGCCAAAATCAGCAGTAAACTAGCCCTGGGTCTGGTTGGAAGTCAGATTCCAGGGATAAAAACGTGAAGAAAACAGTGCCATCAATTATGTTCTAGGAGTTTCAGGTGCTTTGAACTGGAGCCACATCTGAGCCATTCTTCCCCTCGAGTCATGCTGTGGCTACTTCCAGTCGGAATGCATTAGGCCCAGTGTAACAGACACAATAAGACCCATCCCCATTTCCCTTTTAGTAGTAATTGGCTTCAAGCAATCGGACAAGACCCGCACCCTGAACTATTTCACATTTTTTATAATTAAAGCACAGATTTTCTACTTCTCCATATTGCTAGCAATTAATTTTGTCTCTTAATGTGACTTACTGTCAGTCTCAGCATTAATCTTTCAGCCTAGCCTCTTGGTTCTTCTTCAATGAGTCTCGTCCATATTCCATCTACTTCAGGGCTATATTTTAAGATATCAAAAGTACAAAACTCCAGTTTTCATCAGCTACCCTGGACGTTTGGTTTGCACTTGGTATTCCCAGACAAGCTGGAGAATGTGCTGCAGGGAGTGTGTGTCCCGTGGGAGGTCAGGAGAGTCGCTATACAAGGCTTCCCTTCCAAAGTTTCGGATCTTTGCCCCTTCTGAGGAAGTCACCCACTCACTGAACTCCAGCTGTGAAATTCAGAGACCTGAGCCAAACTGTAGGTTTCTATGTTGTAGGACTCATTCCCAGCCACCACATATGTTGCCTGTTTTATTCGAACCTGTGAATTAATCGTTTGATCTCCAGTGTCAGGTTTTTCTCAAAGATAGAATGTGGTTGAAAAATAAAGAGATATCCATCAAGAATCATCATGTGCCATCAACCTTAATCATATGTATGGACTTATAACTGCTCCCCCCCTTTCCTAAGTATATAGATTCTCAAATCAGTATCTAATTAGAAATAACCTAATTACTTTTAATCCACTTTGAATTTCCCACATCAAAATTTTCCTGAATAGATGGGATTGATGTAATCAAAACTGTATCATGATGTAAAATTTCTGTTATGTTAAAAGAAAAAGTAAAATGGTGTTGTACAGTTTAAATGCTAGACTTGAGTACTTAAACATTGATTTTAACTGTTTAAAAATTGTGAATGTGTTCTTGTGTGCATGGCAGGTAGCCAACCAGTGTACTTTCTGTGTGTTTATATAGTATATGTATGTGTGTATCGGTACTTGCTAGATGAAGTACATAATTAGGGGAAGGCTTACAGATTTTATGACCTTGCCTCACACATACACACTCACAAATACATACAAACATACAGATAAAATAAGCTCTTTCTTCTGTAAGTTCTTTTTGGCCATGGTATTTTATCATACTTTTTAAAATTTGCACAGCAAATATATGATTAACTGAACTATTTCCCTAGTATTCCACCTTTTTTTTTTGTTTGCTTGTGCTTCTGTTTGTTGGGCGACATTGTGTTTTCAGTTAGGCCAATTATTTATTTATTGCTAGGCTTTAAAAAATTCATTATGGTTTTCCTTATATTGAAAAGCCATAACATATATTCTGGCCATGACTTACCCTCTCCCTTCTCCTGTCAAATTCTTTCAATTTCCCCTTTCATCTAATCCATACCTTATTTCTTCCTCTTTGTTTAGAAAACCAACCATCAAATAAAAAAGTCAAACAAGCAAGAATTTTAAAATAAAAACCAAAACATCAAAAAGGACAAAAAACAAACACATGGAAACACATACAGAAAAATCCATTCACACACACAAAAAAATACACACTCATACACATACACACGCACACACACACACACACACACACACACACACCAAAACAAAGAAACACAAAATAAGAAACCATGATATATAAGGAAAACCAATAAGATAAAAGATGCCAAAATAAAGTAATATGAGACAGAAAATTTACAAAAACACCATTGAATTTGTTTCATGTTTGCTATGTTGGCTGAGCATAGGGCCTACCCTTTAGTAAGGTTTATATACCCAATGAAATGCCACTGGAGAACACTCATTTTTCCTCTGTAACTGGTTGTCATTTATTGATAGTCTCTAGGTTAGGTATGGAAGATTGTTTCTAATTTCCCCTCTGCATGTAGGGTTCCCATCTGGCTTGAAACTGTACAGCCCCTGCGCATGATGCTCCAGTCTCTGTGAGTTCATTTCTGGAAGATACAATTTCCTTGGCATCATCCATCAACTCTGGCTCTTAGAGTTTCTGCCTTTTCTCATGCACTGCAATTGGAGAACAAGGAGAGGGAATTGATGATGCTATCACATTTAGAACGGAGTGTTCCAACGTTCTTTACTCTTTACCAATGGTCCAATTATGGGTCTCTGAATTTGTTCACATCACAAAAGCTTTTGATGATGGCTGAGCAAAATATGAGTACAGGAGGAAGTCATTGGGACTCATTTGATTTTTGCTCTTTTATCAAAATGGTAGTATGTGTAGTATTGTTTTATCCTAGGTTCATAGCCTATGTGGTCTCAGATTATTGGCTCCTGTATTCCACCTCATAGACTGGGTTTTAAATTCAATCAGATAGTTGTTGGTGACTCCTAAATTGTTTCTGTCACTGTTGAACCATCTTATGGTGCAAGCAGGTCACCTTTGTTGATAGCAAGTTTTGGACTTGGGTTGGTGGTTACCTTTCTCCTCTAGAAGATTGCAGAGTACAATCAAGTTCCATAAACACTAGTCAATATTTGAGTGAAGGCTCTAGTTAAGCACTAGGTCAATTTTCTGTGTGAAATAAAGCATGTAAATGTTGTTTTCAGCAAAATGGTCTCATCATCAGTTTATGGAAGGCAACCAATATTCTTGG
>JAQHUG010000337.1:385228-397822 GCA_028555095.1 Dicrostonyx torquatus | reverse complement strand
AACATCTTTCTCTCTCTCATTAGAAAACAAACAGGTATATAACAGATAATAATAAAGTAGCATAGATAGAAAAAAAAGCTAAGATGTCATAAGCAAATAGAAGTAAAAGAACCCAACAGAAGTCACAAGAAACAGACACACAATGTAACTTGCATATTCAGGAGTCCTGTAAAAACACTTTTAAAAACTTAAAGCCGTACTGTATGCCCAAAAGTATGCTCTGTTTTTATGGGTTAAAAACAGAGAAAAATAAAATAAAAATAAATAAAATGAAAAAAAATCCCTGACATCACATTATGAGACAAGAATCTTCCAAAGACACCATTGAGTTCACTTTCTGTTGACCGTCTAGTACTGGGCATACAGACTACACTCAAGTGCTTTGTTTCCTCCAGTGAAAGTTTCTAGGGTAAAATGTACTTTTTATTTACACATATGTATCAACTAGAGACACTTCTGGATTAAGAATGGCAGTATATTCCATTTCTTATTTCAGTTCAAGAACCCTATCTGCTTTAAACCCATACAGGCCCTTTACCTACTGCCCATTTTACTCTGAATTTTTATGTGTGTCAATCTTGCTGAATAAGAGAGCCCTGTTTCCTTGGCGTCCTCCATCCCCTCTTGCTTTTAACACATTGTCCTGTTTTCTGCAGGGTTCCCTAGGCTCTGATGGGTGGGATCTGATGGAGACATTCCATTAAGGTCTGAGAATACCAAGGTTTCTCATTCTCTGGTTGTTGTCTGGATATAAGAACTCTATTTGGTGCCATTTGATGTAGGAGGAAGCTTTTCTGATGATGGTTGAGCAAGGCACTGATTTATGACTGTAGCAGAATATCACGAGGAGTTATTGTTCAGCTATGTTCTTTAAGTAATACACAGCTATTTGATTTCCCACTAGGTCTCTGGGCTATCTAGTCTCAGGTTCTTTATCCCACAAGGAGTGTTAGGAATGGGTTCCATATCATGGAGAGGGATTTAGTCAAAGAGTACCTTCCAATACCGTGAATGTTAGTCAGTAGTGGTGAAGACTCTTTATAGGCACCAGCTCAATTTCTCTATGTTCAATGACTTTTATAGATGTTGTCTTCCATTGCTTTTTGGAAAGCAATCTACATTCTTGGTAAGAGNAGTAAGGCATTCTCATCGTGCTTCCTCTGTGTCTGGCTTGTGACTAATTTTCTGCCCTTTCCTCTCCAGAATTCTCTTAGTCTGGTTGCTCTGCCTATACTTCCTGCCTGGATACTGGCCAATTGACATTTTACAGTGTAGAAGACCATTATTCCACAGCATTTCCTTTCTTTTATCATCTTCTTTCCCCTTTCCTTTTTGATCCTCAGTTCCACTTTGGACCCTTTTTCTCCATAACAATATATTCTTTTCCCCTTACAGAGCTATCATTTCCTCCTGATTAGTTCATTACTCTATATTAAAAACATCTGTGTTTATGTGGATTATGCATGTTTATCAAAGCCTTAAAAGCAAAAAACCAGAGATAAGCAAATATATTCACTATTCCTCTTTTGGTTTGGGTTTCTTTACTTCAATGAACTTTTTCCCCTACTTTACTTTCTTAGCTTTATCTGGTTTCCTGGAAGTTCTGAGATTTATTTATTTATTTCACAAATGAAAACATTTAATTATATAAATGTACCACAGTTTATTTACCCATTCATCTTTTGCTGGACATCTAGACACTTTTTAATTTCTGGCTGGCTATAAGGACACAACAACAATGAACAAAAATGAGCATGTTTATATATAGCTGCATACATTCCCTTGGATATATGCCCAAGAAGATTCTAACTATATCTTGAGTGAATCTTTCATAACTTTCTCAGAAAGTGCCTCCCAAATTTGCATTCCCACCAGAAGTGGATTTGTAATTGGTTCAGCCCTTTTCACATTCTTTAGTCTGCCACTTTATCTAAATTATTATGTTGTTTAATATACAGAATCTTTTTCAGTTTCATGAGCTCTCATTTATTGATTATTATTTGTAATGCTTATGCTATCAGTGTTCTATTTAGAAATTTATTTTTTATTCAAATTAATAGTCTTTAATTTCCTTACTAATTCTGTCCTTACCTATATTTCATTCAGAAGTGAGTTGTTCAGTTTCTGTGAGTTTGTATTTTTGTTTATTTGTTTTTATTCTTGTTGGTATCAAGCTTTAATCCACTGTGGCCAGATAGGATGCAGGATTTTTTCGTTAGTCTTGTACCTGTCTAGATGTGCTCTGTGTCCAAGTAGGTGTTCAAATGTGGAGAATGTTTTGTGGTTGCTAAGAAACATTCTTTTGTGTTTGAGTGAAATGTTCTATAAATATCTGCTAGGTCCATTTGATTTATGATGTACTACTTTAAGACCAGCATTTCTCTATTTAACTTTGGTCTGAATGAACTGTCTTTAGTGACAGTTGAATAGTGAAGTAACCCACGACGACCATCTAAGTCTCAATATGTGATTTGAGCTGTGGTAATGTTTCTTTTATAAACTTGAGTTTCATTGCATTTGGTGCCTAACTATTTAAAATTGTATTATATTCTTGGTGGATATTATTTTTCTTCGTGTTTTGTGTTTAGAAGAGTTTCCTTCTCTGTCTCTTCTGATTAGTTTTGGTTTGAAGTCTATTTTGTCAGACATTGAAATGACTATACCTGTCTGCTTCTTGGTTCCTTTCTCTTGGAATAACTGCTTCCATCCTTTTACCATGAGACAATGGCTAATCTTCATGGTAAGGCATGTTTCCCGGATGCGGCAGAAAGTTAGATCTTGTTTTCTAATACAATCTGTTAGTAAATATCTTGGTATTTGGAGGAATTGAGTTTATTAATATTGAGTTATCAGTGAACAATGTTTATTGATTTCTATTATTTTGCCATTATTATAGGTTTTTCTTCCTTTTTTTAAAAAGTACTTCTCTGGGATTGTTTATTCCTTGAATTTTCATTGATGTGGTTGATGTCTTTAGATTTAAATTTCCTTAAACTACCTTCTATAAAGCTGGCTTGGTAGATATATACTACTCATATTTCTGTTATATTTTGTGGATTTTTTTTCCCTGGCTATCCTAATCTGCACTGGCATCTGTGGTCTCTTAGAGTTTGTATAACATGAAACCTTTATTGGCTTGCACAACAAATCCTTTATCCACTGCTCTATCTCCATGGTCCTCTTCTCTATTTTTTGTGCTTGCTTATTTATTTACTTATATAGTCATTTATTATGAGGCCGAGTCACTTCACTAATTGAGAAGCATCTTTATTGACTAGGATAAACTGGCTAAGGTGATCTGCAAATTCACCTGCCTCTCTACTCCATTCAAGCACTGTAGTAATAGGTGTGGCTGTGTTCCCAGCACCTGAGAGGAGTGCTATCCCTTTGTCCCGCCTGGCTCCCGGCCACTGGGCTAGCTTACATTTGAAATAACCACATGAAAATTGTATTAATTGAATTACTGCCTGACCCATTATCTCTAGCCTTTTCTTGGCTAACTCTCACATCTTATTTCAATCCATTTTTAATAGTCTGTAAGTCACCACTTCATGCCCTCATGGTTTCTAGGTGATTTCTTTACTCACTCAGTCAGCTCTCTTTCTCACACTGTTGTGTTAGTAATGGTAATAAACTATGATTAAATGGATACATTGTGAATTATAAGACGAAGAAATATATTTAAATTTCACAATGATAAGATTATTTCAGAGTAAGACTGATAGACAATATATAACAAAGAACAGAGTTATGCCAGGAGGGAGCCAAGTTAAAGGGGAGGAATATGATTTTAAAATATATTTATAATCTAGTCCATATACTTGGATAATCCAGAAGGACAGAAGGAAGCTCTTACGAGAAAGAATAATAAATAACTGTTAAAAAAATAACTGCAGATTGGTCTTTGGGAGGTAAACTCTTGTGTGATGTAGCCAGGAGAAAAGCAAACCTCGGATGAGGATATTCAATATGTTAGCTCAAGAAAAGCATCAGTACTGCTTGGGAGTTCTTTGGAGAAAAGAAGAATAATAAGAGCTTATAGAAAAGCTTATGTGAATGGAAAGTGGTTTGAAAAGAAGGAAATAATTATTTTGCTGAGCAATAGTGGTGGAAATAGTCACATGAACAGAGCTTGAAGTATTATTGAGGTGGTCGTTGCCCCAGTACTTTTTTATCCTCTGTTGTACTTGACCATAGACTTGAAACGCATAGACTTAGTGAGCATCAACTTGTCTAGTAAGTGCCAAAAAGGCACACAAACGTAAATTTAAGAAATATACAAGGAAGGCACAGGTCATGTGAAATAGAGCGGCAGAACTGCAGTCACTGAAATGCAGTGAGCGATGAAGTTAACTGGAATTTTCACGTTTGCCAAATTTTAATAGAAGGAGGTACGAGGGAGAAAGATATGCCTTGCGGGACTCAAACACTCTCTCCATACATCTGGAAACATCTGCTAATAATAAACAGTTTAAAGTATGAAAGAAATGGTTTATGGGCCAGTGAAGTTTGGTCTTATTTAGGGATTTTATTGTGCTCAAACCCCACTACTCACAGCAACCATAGCAACTTGAGGAGGAAAAGATTTATTTCATCTTGTACTTTTAGGCAATAATCAGTCACTAGGGGAAGTCAGAACAAGAACTCAGGAAAGCAACATAAAGGAAGGTACATAAACAGGCCATGCAGGAGTATTCCTCAATGGCATGATCCCCAGGGCTTGCTCAACCTATTTCTTTTGAATAACTCAGGACCACCCTACCCAGAATTGGTACCATCCACAGAAGGAAGTGTTCTCCCACAGCAATAAATAATCAAAAAGTGACTCAAGGGCTTGCCCTTAAGATAACTTTGGTGAGGGCATTTTCTGAACAAACATTCTCTTTTCCCAAAAGATTCCAGCTTGTATCAAACTGACAGACACTTGACAACACAAGTTTCCTAAGAAACTCAGAAGCTCAAATGTTTTAAGTTATATTTGCTGGTTCTAGCCTCATCTGAGAAAAGAAATATAGTATGCAGTCGTTCTGATTGATCAAATTCAGTCACCATGAAACTTGTACAATAAAAACTTTTCGAGGATTGTGTTTTACCTGTTTGGAACAGCTAAAGTAGAAAGTGAAACGTAAGTACAGCTGTCGGGATTTTAGCTTCCATTCCTGAAACAAAAATGAGGAGAACTCATAGGAGGTGGAGATATACTTAGTCAGATGTGGAAATGGGCACCTTGGTGGCTCAGAAAGGATACTCCCTAGTAGAAATTCCAGAGTGCTTATGCTCACAGAAGCCCATATTTTTTAAAATTTCCTTAAATTCTTTTTGCATTAGAACAGAAAACAAATTTAAAAATAGAAGAACGAGAAGTGGTGCATTACCTATGAGAAAAACACTGAAAGAGGCTTTAATAAAAACACTAAAAATAATTTACATTGACTTTCATTAAACTGAAAAAGATGTGATATTTAAGTATTCTACCAACATAATTTTTTTTTCTTCAGGAAATCAGTTTATTCCTTTATAATTCTTCCTACACACTTTCTCAGGACATAGAGAATAAGAAAGATTAGGACTAAAACACAACACAAATCACTCTAGATAAATTTTTCATGAAGTCTTCTAAGCACCTGTGTTTATGTAGCAAGCTAAGATCACCTGATGGGGCCACAAGGAATGAAGCCAGACTTGGGCTGGAAAGGCTACAGCAAGACAAGGCTGTGACTGTTTTATTGTGGACAATGAGACTTTATTTATCAAAAACAGAAGCTAATGGCAATTTCTAAGATCAATACAGATGTAGCTTCCTTGATGATGTGGAATTTACCTTTGTAAGCTGTAAGTGAAAAGGAATGAAAAAAATTGGTCAAATAGCAAGTTATCATTGCCACAAAGGCTTCTGTTAACTAGGAGTACTATGTACAGAAGTAATTAAATAATGTCTATTTGTGATAAAATAAAATAATAGCAATCATTAAAAATACTATAGTATATATTAATTTTTAAACATTTCATTTTTTGGTTTTGCTGTGTTTGTCACTTTATATACTATCTTAAAACATACCTATATTTTTTTGCATAAATCAATATTGGAAAATTGACATCACTTAGTTACTATTGGCCAATAACAAAAGAATATTTGGGCGCAAGGACAGACAATAGCAAAAAAATTAAAAATGTTTAGCAGACTGCAAAGCAGCTAGTGCATTTGTGGGTTCAATATATAGATAGATAATTTTAAATTCTCTGTTATGTTTTCCTAAAAGCAAAAAATAAAAATAAAATAGAGAAATCATGTTGTTATGTGTAATTTAAGATAGTACACCCAGCAACCTATCAATTAATAATGGAAAACAAATATATAACCTATTACTATGACCATCCCTGAAAACCACAACAGATATTAGAATATTTGAGGGTTTTGAAATGCATTGTAACTTAAATCTCTCAGGAATTTGACAGAATAAAAGTCTACCAATAGCCATGGCTCTTTTGTGACAATGTAGAATTAGATGTTTGAAATATAAGCATGTTTCTCTGTCCTTGTTTGAAAAAGCATTATGTTTCTATCAAAGGATTTTGAATTTACAGTGGAATTCATTTTATGCTTTTATTTTTCTTTTCACATAAAGCAAACTGTGTTTAGATCGTAAGGTTACAATAGAGAATGTTTGAAAATTTTAAAAGTCATCAGTGTTTATACTTCCCTCTGGGAAAAATGCTTGTGTACATTGATACCAGACTCTTATGAATTCTGGTACTGCTCTGCCATTCAAATTTCAGCCCTTACACATAATATTAAACAAATTCATTTCTCCCATTTTTGTCAAAAACTTCTGAATAGAACTGTTGGCTTTATAAAATATTTATATTGAACATTTGTACTTTTCTCCATCAAAACTGGAAAATGTCTAAAGAAAGTACAGACACAGAGGTATTGAAATCTAATCTTCACTACTGACAAGGGAATTTGGATGAAAGACTATGATGGGTTTGATCCTTGCTCTCTGGAGCTATACTTCCTGCTGTACCAAGAGCAGCATGGAGACTTGTCTTCAAGAACAACCCTGCCCTGCTAACCTTTCTATATGGCCAAAGTTCAGAGGAGAATAAAATACTTCTGAAAGTTCTGAGATGCAGGAAGCAGTAAGAAAGAAGCTGCCTGGCTCTGCATTGTCCTTATCACACAATGAGCTAATAAAGGATATTAATGAGAGGCTTAGTGATTTGTTAGTCCTTTTTGAAAAGAAAAACAAACAAAACAGTACCTGAAAATGCAAATTCTAGGATTCCCCTCATTAGATCAGCAAATCCATGTGCAGTCAATATTCATCTAGGTCTTAACAAATATCCTGTTGTATTTGGTCATAAAATTTGAGGGTATTTTACTCCGAGGAACAGAACTTTAGCATGAATGTCTGTTTGTGGTAAGTGGGAGAGTGGTTACCTCACAATGGCTGCTATCAATGATGGAAGGTCTTATTCTCCTCCCTGATAAGGCTCAGGGAAGATGTTCTATATGACTGGCTCCTTGACTAGCGCAAGCACTCAGTGCTGGAGAACAACCGCCCCCCGTGCAGCTGCTTCCTGCCAGAGTCTGAGTCTATACCATTTCATAAATGTCTATCAGCTGCTCTCAAAGCAGAAGCAACATGGTGGGGAAGTCATTCCTCAGGGCTGGACTCGTCATTTAGAAGGAAGCTTAGTTTCCATCTCCTGCAGGTGGAACGTTCTGAAGTACGTTCCACACGACCTTTCAGAAAGAGAACACTAGAATTAAGTTGTTCCGGGCCATCATAATGGTCTTTGTAAAAGTATTTTCTTTCTTGTGGTTATGTTATTTCCTCCCAAATAAACTATTGGAGACTAACTCTTTTTTTGTTTTTGTTTTTGAACATAGTCAGACACAGGGAAATCCTTTATCTAATACTTATTTTCACCTTTTCTTTGCTCCTTCTGAAAAATTCTAGTGGTAACATATTTCTGGAAGGTTTCAAAACATAATGGAACAGTGTAATAGTAAGAGATCTGGAATTACCCATTGCACATTTCCTGTGCTAGCCTCTGCCCACTTATAATGCATAACAATATCTTAAACAATTTAAGTATTTATTCTGATTAGATTTGATATCATAATATCTATTTACTCTAAATAGACAATATTATTCCACAAAAATCCAGAATCAAAACATACATCTTGATTCAAATGGAGTTTGTCGCAGTTTAATCACAGCCAAGGAAGGGACCACAGTCAAGTAACATGGATTCCTGTTGACCTGAATGGGAGCTACCATGTGAAATTGGTTACAGAGCTTTTGCACTCATGGAGTAATAGGAAGTATATAAACAAATGTATTTACCCAATTATTGGTGAAGATATCAGGTAAATAGACAGTATGAGGGACTTCAGGTTCTATGACAAGTTTAGCTTTGTGTTAGGTGGAGACTAAAGGTCAGCTAGGTCTGAGGACTTCTCAAAGTACTATTTTCCTAATAATCCTGAGGATGTTAGGTCAGACTCATGGCAGATGGCAAATGGCTTTTAAAAGGGACTGAAGATGCCCAGAAGGGTCTTTCTTCTTTTTTTCTGCAACATTCCATCTCTCCATACTAAAAATGTCCTAGCCAGGGTCAGACAATGTTGACGATCATCAACTTTGTTGTGACATCTTCAGAAAGTTTCTCTTCATAAGAATATAACGATTCTCAAAATGTAATTTCCAAATTTCAATATTATTAGTTATCTGCAAAATTAAGATTAGAGGAGATAAATTCTAAAGAATCCCAAATTAAAATTGTTTGCCCCTGTAAGCTATAAAAACTGTCCAAACATTAAGAAGGTATAAGTACTTCCTAAATTCCTCATATTGTTCCCTTTGAGTGTGACAGTGCTTCAGAAATAAGGCTAGAGGGTGACCGAAACATCTCTATCCAGAATCACTCCTCAGTGACTTGAAGCATCACTCTTCTTTATGTTTTTTTTCCAAATGATAGTGTCTATACTTTATATCAATGCCCAGCACCTTCTATTGGAATGAATAGCTGTTTTTTTTATAATTCATTCTAAACAGGGTCTGTGATTATAACCCAAGCTTTCCTTGAATTTGTAATTCTCCTCTATCAGCCATCAGCTGGGCTTACTTTCTGTCAAGCCTAACTCTACATAATTTATCATTCCATTTTATTGTTATTAACTTTAGCTATCTAAACCATACTCTTCTGTAATTCATTTGGATATAACTCAGAGTCATTTAAATATGTAACTTAACTTCTTGAAAAGTATTTTAAATATTTATCTACTTCATGTATAATTCTATAAACCTTAAAGCAGTGTATTTAATCTCATTTTTTCTATTTTCTTTTTTTGTATTATTTGAAATACTATTATAAAATATTTTATTTATAAGTAGGTATAGTCCACATAATATGGCATTTTAATTTACCATATATCAAATAACTTTAGGGAACTTGTTATGTACAAAACAATACCACAAGAACTTTACTTAGAATTTAAGTTAGTTCTCACATTTAGGAACTTTGTATATACAAAACAATACCACAAAAACTTTATTTAGAATTTAAGTGAGTCCTCACCGTTTTGTGATAATTGGAGTTACCAATTTTTCCATTACTCTAACCAACATTCTGTAATGATTTGAAATTTAGGCATACTACTGATATATTCTTCCAAAATTTGTTTCTCAGCATGCGTTTTTAATTATATTTCCTTGAATGATATTCCTATTGGATGCTGAGTTTTAGATAGACTGTTTCTGGTTTTATGGTTTATGGATGTTTTATTATCTTCTGGCTACCTGTCTGCTAATGGGTGCTCTATTGTTCCAGCATTTCTCTCCTTTTCCTCCTGTTTTTCCCTTCCAATTCCTTTGTCTCCCCACTCTTCTTCCTTAGGCCTTTCATTTTGCCCCTCCTCCTATTTCTCCTCTTTCCTCTTCCAGTTTTTCTTACCACACGAGTTCCTCTCACTTCCTTACCTGGTACAGCACTTTGGACAATAGACTGCGAAAGTGAGCAATGATTTAGCGAATTGATTTTGGCGACTACATGAAAGATAACTTGTCTTTGTCATTACTTCTTTCAGCTTTTTGAAAAAATGAAATATTGTGGTAAAAGAAGAATAGTTTTCAGTTTGGACAAAAAAAAAGCATTGCTCAAATTGGGCAGGAGAGACAGAGGCAGAGAGAGAGAGACAGAGAGAGACAGAGAGAGACAGAGAGAGACAGAGAGGGAGGGAGGGAGAGAGATAAAGATAGAGAGATTAAAGTTTTTAAGAGTGATACACTCTTCCCAATGGATGCCCACACTACTTCTTTTAAATATAAGAATGTTACATTAGAAAGCAAAGTGGAAGTTCTTAAATCAAGGAAATTAAGTTGATTATTCATATGGGCTCCATGTATAATTACACAAATTTAAAACCATAATTTCTTTCAAACGTGGGTGAGATGGTAAAAGAAGAACAAAGGGTATGTGAAGTAACAAGAGGGTGAAGCAAACTGATGACTGGCTCCCAGGCCCATCAAAACAAGACTCTATAAGAAGTTAGAAATTAGCCTTAGAGATAGAGATAATGAGCAAGGCAGTATTTAAATTAATACAGGTCTCATGTGGTTATTTCAGGCATAGCCTTTTTTTTTTTTAAGACAGGGTTTCTCTGTGGCTTTGGATCCTGCACTGGAACTAGCTCTTGTAGACCAGGCTGGTCTCGAACTCACAAGGATCCGCCTGCCTCTGCCTCTGGTGTGCTGGGATTAAAGGTGTGTGCTACCACACCTTGAAGTCAACAGAGGTCAGTCTGCCTTTGCCTCCCAGGCATTGGGATTAAAGGCATGTGCTACCACACCTTGAAGTAACAGAGGTCAGTCTACCTCTATTTCCCAAGTATTGGGTTTAAAGGTGTGTACCACCACACCCAACTACTCTCTTTTTTCTTTTTTNGATCATGAACTATAGGTTCAATGTCCTTTGTTTATAGCTAGTATCCACATATGAGTTAGTACATACCATATTCATTTTTTGGATTTGGGTTACCTCACTCAGGATAGTGTTTTCTAATTTCATCCATTTGCGTGCAAAAATTCAAGATGTCAATGTTTCTTTAACACTGAGTAATACTCTAAAGTGTAAATGTGCTACATTTTCTTTATCCATTCTTCAGTTGAGCAGCATCTAAGTTGTTTCCAGGTTCTGGCTATTACAAATAATGCTGCTCAATACAAGATTTCTTTAGCCAAACTGGTTATTTGGCATCCACATTAATAAGCCATTATTTGATCTTATTCCTAAGCATTTGGTTTTACGTGGTTTTTCTTTATATCTTGAAAAATATGAGACCCAGTGTTACTCAGCCTTTTCATCTTTGTTTTTCATTTGTATAACAGTTGATTCTGGGTTTGGGAATGGGGTTCTGGTTCAAGCAGTCTTCAGTGACCTAGCCTTTCAATCAGATGACAATACTATTCAGCACAATGACACTTCTCATTAGAATTCCAGATTGTGGATTACTTGTTACTTTCCTTCAGGTAAAGTGTAAAAATAGAAGTAGGCTTTGAAGGTCTCTTTTTACTAGTGACTATACAAACTGTGTGTGTGTGTGTGTGTGTGTGTGTGTATGTGTGTGCGCGCGCATGCATTTTGGTGGCATACATGTAACAAAGAGTTTCCAAATCACTTTCTCAAAGAAGGCTTTGAGGATTACTGCTTCCTCTCAGAACACAGTTAAAGGGACAGTTCAAACATGGGGAGGTTTTACAATGAAACCTGATGGTGATCAACAGCATTCTGTGCTCTGCCTGGACTGCCAAACACTTTATTCCAAGATAGAGTTTCTGAGAAGAGTAGCAGGTTCTCATTATAATATAAGAGTGGATAAATCAATCCAGTGTGCACGTGACCTATCTTTTCCCTAAGAACATAGGGTTTAAGCTATCTTGAAGGAGGAATAACAAAGGCTACTTCTAAGATCACACAAGATTGTCTCTAGGAAGCAGACAGTTTTGTAACTAATATTACCATAGAATTCTGTATTCTTATGAAATGGGATGCACAGAGAATACAGTTAATTCCTGTACAAACTGAGTTGGTACACATTCTTTGTCTGATTCTGAAACCAAAATTATGATTAATGTTTCTGGAGACCTTTTCTCCTGGGATAACAGCAATCCTACTCCTTACTGACAGCTCGTGATGTAGTCTTGTCTTGAGTTATAAATGTGCAACACCTTGTGCTGTTTTTATTGTGTTTAATATTTTGTTGTTTATTTCCTTATACTGCTCAGTTTCTCTTAGTTCTTCCATTCTTCTCTCTGGAGAGAATAGTCTCTTCCAGCAGGTTAGCCATCTTTTAAATCTGTAACCTTTTTTCCCTCCTTTGGAAAGGAAGTTTGTAAGAAATTTTCTTCCTCCTTTTTATTGATGCTTTGCTTTCTGGCTCAGGCTTGGACTTCTGTGCCTCACTCTGTTGTCTTATGGGAACTGTCACAGGGAGAGATAGGAAAATATTACATCCGTCTGCCAAAAGCACTCACAGTTCAAGCAAATATTTTCACCTTGTCCTCAGTGATTTGGCAAATCCCACCC
>JAQHUG010000337.1:365004-380182 GCA_028555095.1 Dicrostonyx torquatus | reverse complement strand
TGAGGAACCCAAAAGACTTAGGTTAATGATTAAGAAAAATAATTGAATCCCAGAAGCCAAGATAGCTCAAGTTCTTTAATCTTAATGTTGGGAGATGTGGTCATTGGTTTCGGTGTGTATCATAGCAAGTGATATCCTTAAATAAGGAGTTACGGTAAGGTTAAGATTTTTTGTTTTGTTTTGGTTTTGGTTTGTGTGTTTTGGGATTTTTTTGTTAATGGCTTTAAGGTAAAAATTCTTGAGGAATAATTACGCTTATAAGGACACACTTTTAATAGTTGATGAAGGAACTCAATGAGTCAGGGAACACGAAGAGTGGCAGCTTGGCTGTTGCAGGCTGAAGTATCTTTCTTGCTAGGATGGGTTGGTGAACAAGGGTGATAATTAATTCCTTGTGCCCTTGTCTGCCCTCAGATTTCTGATATAAAAACTTCGATGAGTTGGTGTGCACCCTGAGGATTTAAAGTACATTTGATTGATTGTTTTTCATATATAAAAGTTTAGATTTGTGATTCTTTAAAGATTTCTTGTGAGATTACCTTTTGAGATAAATAATAGATTGATCCTTACTTTGTAACCACAAAATGTACTTTGTAACCACAAAAAGAAAAATACCTTGCTTATCTACACTCTGTTAATCTATCAAAAGTTGCTTGGATATGATTGTATGTTTTGGGACAACTTGTTTTCCACTTGTAATAATGTAAAATGTTCAGCCATGTAAGGCATACAAAAACATGCTTTTTCTTAGCTTGGATTCGTTGTAATCATTCAATTCAATAATGGAATGTAACTACATTGTAATTTTTACACTGCGTGAAAGATTTTTCCGGGATATATAAACTGTAAAGGGGAAAATTAATTTACTAGCCGGGCACATGCTTTTAATCCCAACACTGAGGAGGCAGAGGCAGGAGGATATCTGTGAGTTCAAGGTCAGCCTAGTCTACAAGAGCGAGTTCCAGGACAGGCTCCAAAGCTACAGAGATACCCTGTCTCTAAAATCAAAAAGAATGAATAAATGAAATAAAATAAAGTTATCTAGAAAAAAAAAAACATCAAGAAAGACAGCAGGGAAACATCAGGGTAGAAGCACAATACAAAACAAAAAGAAAATAGATTAGAACAAGCAGTAGAAAGAGGAATAAAATGAAGAACTCAACTTTGACACTTAGAAAAGTCCTAGTGTGTCTGTTTGACTGTCTAGTAGTTTATCTACTCTGCATTGCCTCTTCAGTTTCTCTCACCTGCTGAAGGCCTGCCATTCATCAGCACCCTAGATGAGATCGTGACATGTTTGATGGGTGTGTGTGTGTGTGTGTGTGTGTGTGTGTGTGTGTGTGTATGTATTTTTCCCTTTTATTTCCCCAGCCCGAGAGAGTTAAGTCCCTTGCCCCCACAGCTTCAGAAAATTAAGTTTTGCTTCCTCATTTAGAAAAGTCAATTGAATGGTAAGTTTGCCGACTCTGTGGATCCTCCTCAATCCCTGAGCTGCTGAAGGCAGTCCTCATGGCTGAGATACAGATGCACCAGGAGCATTTGTTAGGACAGCAAAGTAGATCTAAAATCATGAGCTGAGCATGTGCACTCTCCCTACAGTAGACTAATAAGATCTATTTTTCTCTCCTGTTCTGAGGACTTAGGGTGGGATAAGGACAGCCTTCTAATGAAGCCAGAGACATGCATACAGTCCTGTTATTAAAAGCATATTTTCCAGGCAGGCAACCCATTCATAGATACTATTACCTTGTTCCCACTTTGATTAACTTATACTTAAGTTTTATAAAGCCAGAATTATTTTTACTTGGGGCAAATGAAGTTTCCTAGCCTTGATTCGATATTTTGGTATCACATTTGTTCTTATGATTATAACCTAATTATAATTAGAGAGATATATTTAAATTAGCATGATATGATATACTAGGCTAGTATGCATCATTCTACAGGAATATTTCATGGGTAAATTGCTACTCTGTTTAGAAGTAATGAGAAAACTCTAAAATAATCATGAGGTAGCCAACACTTTAAGAACAGCATAAAGGCTAATTAATGTAACGATACTTGTATAACAAGAGAGTCAAAGGAGGTTAATGTGGTAATGATGCAGATTTGAGCTTAAAGATTTAACAGGAGGACATTCACAAGATAGCTTAATTAGAATTTAAGCACTCTTTGCAATCTGCATGCGCACTTCTTAATACCTATAATCTAAAAATAGATTTCACTTCATTTAAACTAATAATGTATTTACCCTGTGTCCTGGGTTTGCTTTGCTTTTATTGGTGGAAAGATCTCATACTTTTTGTCTACTGAATAAAATTTGTTGTTATTTCTTCTGTATATTAGTTGAGTTGTAGTTCAAGTCAAAGTAGTTACAATGACATATTTAAGTTTCAAAGCACTAGCCTTGTATAATTAATGGAGTAATGGCAAACAATAGCTACACTCATGTAATTAATTATCATGTGATTCAAAAACTTTATTGACGTTTATCAGTAAACTTGACTTTATTATTTGCATATATATATATATATATATAATTACTTATTGTGGTCCAATAGATGAGTACAGATCTTAACTATGGCAGACCACCTTCTGCCATAGTTAGTCAGTTATAAACTGTCTTCTGACACTGTGGGATGAGGAAATACATTTTAAAATACACACTTTTATGAGTTCTTCAGATTAATACATTTTTATTCTTCTCTGATACATTTTTACTAAATACACTTCCATGTTTTTTTTTTTTTATCACATACTCTAGTGAGACCTTGTCCATGGAATTTTTTTTACACCTCAAGAATGTTTTAAATAATTGGTGCACGTTCTTCGGCATAAATGGTCTTCTTATTTCCTTTGGATGTTGTCACACCATTTTTGTGAGATCATCTGATATTGTATTTCTCTCCTCAAACATGTCAATGAACATTGCAAAGCAAATTAATCACTTTCACTTTAGATAATTGTCACCATAGTTCTTTATTCAATCAAAATTCAATTTGAAAATTATACTAGCATCGCCTAATATTTTAGTATACATGTAGATTTGTTATTAGATTTGAATGATGCAATTATCCATAAATTCATTGTTTTCCTTGTATATTTAAGAGAACTAGGAATCTCATATTATTAATAGAACTATTTTCAGCATATCAAACAATCAACAAAATTATTTTTGCTAAAACATAAATGGTCCATTCCATGTAACCATATTTGTTTTGTTGGCACAAGTAAAAATGTACTCTTCAATAAGCTTTATGAAGTTTGACATGACAAATTCAGAAAGAATGTACAATTTGAAAAAGAAAGCTGTCTCAAAATGTGCTAAGAATATATCCCTCACTTCTTTAAGTTTTCTATTAATAAGCAAGATTGCAACTCAGAAAGGTAAATAATGATAGATACCTGGGCAAAATTTCTGCCTTGCAGAATTTTAATTTCTTGTATGTGAACTTACTCTATTGTTTATTGAGATTATATTTAGTACAAAGGGCCTTCTGTTTAGTTGAGACCTGAAGATCAACTAAACTTGAACAGCTCAGTGCCAATCAAAAATTTCATATTGGTCCAGTGAAGAAGTGAGCTGCTTTTCTGACTAATTTGATGAGTGTGATGACCCTGACAGTTATGGAATGTCAAAAGTAACAGGGCACGGCAGAATAGACAGAAGACGTTGATGGCTTTATTGTTGTTCAGGATATGGGAGGTTTTCGTTGTTTGTTTGTTTTTGCTGCGGGTGCATTGTCAGCAAGTGCATAAGAGTTTCAGATAGCTTTCCAGGGGTGAAGTGGGATTCTTCTGCTGACCCACTCCGAGTGCGATGTGAGCATATGCTTCAAAATGAAATGCGATCTGTCTACCATTCCCTGCTTGACTAACAGGACAAAACAAGCTGGGCATTGCTAACACACAACCCTGAAATCTCGTGTGCTCCAGCTTCTGCGACTTTTCAGTGCTGACATACTGCACACTTGGAAAATGTCACACCTCACCTTGTGTGATGAGCCATAGACGAAAGTGAGACACACCGGATATTTTGTATGAATTTATTTCAGGCATCCTGATGGGTTACAGTAAACATAACTGAGTTTTGTATTTATAGTTGCGTGAGATCCCTCAGCTATCTCATTATGTATATACAAATTATCTAAAATCTACTAAAACAAACTGTAAATGTTTGCCATCATGTTTTGGAGTTAATGATGGTTAACATATGTGCCATTTGTGGTTGTCAGTATACTTCTGTCACTATGAATAGATTATTTATTCTCTTATAGTTCTGTTGAACAGTTCAGTTTTGGATTGAAGAAAATTAGTTATTTCACAATAAAATGTCCTTTGTCTTAACCCCAGGAGAATTTGAAACCTTCCTGGTCTAAAAGGAGAGTTCCAGGACAGTCTGGGATATATAGAGACCTGCATCAAATAAAATAAAGTAATATACAAAATAATGAGTCATAAACATGCAAGTATCTATGATAACGACTAAAATCCACAATGGTTTTCTATCCTATAAAAATTTTTTCAATCAAATGTTCAAATATAGTGTGAAAAAAAAGATGGTCTAAAAGTAGTGAGACTTTTCAGGATGAGGAAATGTATATAAAACTACTTTATATTACAGGTTCTATTATGGAAAATGAATATAATACATAGAATAAAGTAGTCAAAGAAGGGAAAAACTCATTATTGACAGGGAAGATATCAAGTTTATTATATCACTTATTTACATCAATTATATTATTTATCAGTTGAGATGTTTGAGTTAATACTGTTATTTTTAGTAAAACATATTGTAAATGGTCTGCCATCTATTGATAAAACTGAAAACTGCAGTTTTGCTTTGAGTAAGGACATTCATAGTTTGATATTTATAAGTCTAAGGGTCCAAAGTAAGGTATTCTTTGCTGTTATGATTATCATTCTAAATTATTATTAGATCAGGTCAAAATATGATAAATATGTTAAAATAATTTGCTTGTTTGTAGTCAGACATGTGCATATATTTATATAGGTATATATACATGCATATAGTTAATAATGATTTATGTGTATATAGCCTAAGAATAGGGACACTTATGATAAAATGTAATAATTTTCATTTAAATTTAATCAAACTATGATTAATTTTAAGAATATTAATTTGATTAATACATAAAAATCATTTTACAAATAAATTAATTTAATAAGTATATCTTTAAAAGAGATAAACAATGAATATCTGTATAATGCAGGATGAGTCATGGTTTCATTTTTATTCAGTTAATTTGAACATATCTGTAATATTTTTTACAGTATTTTCTTTTTAGCACCAACTACATCTTCTTTATATGTTTTTTTTTAATTTTAAATTACTAAGTTACAATGGGTTAGAAAACTCTCCAAATATGTTGGCTCTTTTGAATTGACATAAAGCAATTTTCTAAATATATGAATTACAAGTTTAACATGTTCAAGTTTGCTATGTAATATATGTGCTTTCTAACCAAATTGGTGGGGAAGTATCAAATATTTTAGGAGAGTAGATGGGTTATAAACATTGTCTTATATTAATTACTTTTAAATTTTCATATATTTTGATCATAATCATCTACCACTACTTCCACTGATTAATTACTTCAAGATATACACTTAAACTTTTCAGCCCTCTGAACTTCATGACTTTATATTTTTCAATAGCTTGCAATTTCAAGTCGGTGTTGACCTTGTAATTAAGGGTGTGTTATTGTCTACTGAGCTTGGTTGACTTACCAAACACTACATCTTTAAAGAAAACAGACATTTCTTCTCAGAAGCTACAACTATGAATAAAGCCTCAGTTGGTCATGGGGCTCATGCACCCCTCCATCCCCATGTTAAATTGTCTATCTTAATGTTGTACAAATCTGGCGCTGGCATGGACAGCTGCTGTGAGCTCAAGCATTAGTTCACTAATTACTTTTTATTGCACTAAGCAATTTCTCTGATAAAATATGAAATGTGAAATAATCTATCAGTGCAGAGATACAAATCAAGGAAACAGTTTGGTAATGAAAATGCATCCATTTCACTTTGTAATAGTAATAAATCGGGCCTCTGTGAACTTCCCAGCTATTGGGCCTGACCTTTTTAACAATAGCACGCATGAATTTCCTTCTATAGAGTTGGCATTAAATCCAATCAGAAAGCAGGTGGTTGCTCACTTAACCTCTGTGCTACTGTTGATCATTACTGTGGCTCCCTGGTATATATGCACGTTTGTCTAACCATTCACCCCTTTGAAAAATGACTACAATTGGTATAATTTAAGATGTAAGAAGTAGTTTGTAAGAAGTCCAAGCAAATAGGCTAAGCTGTATTGCAATTAATATAGTTTCTGTGTGATTATTTTGGGATTGGGTGACCAGGTGGGTGGGAAATGAATGAGCAGTCTCTTACAACACAAAGTATTAACACTATTCCCTGTTTTCTAAGATAACAAAGTAGAAAATAACATAAAACCCTGCATATTACTTATCAGTCAAACTTAAACATTTAACTCAGAAAATGTACTTCTTGTTCACATAAAATCTGTGTATTATTGTGTTAACCTTTATCTATAGTAGGATGTAACTGATTCTATACACCACTGAAATTACTGTCTGTAAACACAATTAATATTTCAAGAATGCTATGAGGTAATTGTTGTTGTTAGACTGATTTTAGAATGGAAAAAAATGGGTTGTGGGATGCTTAGGAAAATGACTTCCTGTGTCTAATGGCATTTGGTATATGGGGACCCCAGCTTGTGACTGATGTGGCATGGAAGATGTGGGATAACATACTAGTTTATCTCATGTCTCCACAAAACAAAAACAACATGGCTTTTTCTTTTTGGAGATAAAGAACTGTCTATTTAGTAGGGAAATATTCTTAAAGTATAAAATAACACCACCTGTCTTTCATATAAGTGTTTGGAGGTGGTGCTCCGTGTGTGTGTGTGTGTGTGTGTGTGTGTGTGTAAGAGTGTGTGTGTGTGTATGTATGCTCATGTACATTTGTGTGTACATACTTGCATTGTTTTTTTGGCACTAAGGATGAGCCCTAGTTTTATGCACTTCTAGTCCAGCACTCTAAGCTTGAGCTACATCTCTGCTCTACTGAGCTGTTAATAAATGAAAATTAAAATACCATTCTATAAAACAAGGAAAGAATGAGAAAAAATGTGTTGCTATTTGTAAAAGCCCTACAATTCAATTTTCTCTTTGCTCAACCAGCTTTTATCATATTATATTTATTTCTTACTTTTAAGTTTCTGTTTGTTACCTTAATTTCATAATGTTAAGATTGGTTTTGAAAATAAGTGTGTCGTTAATGTGCTAAACATTAGTTCCAAAAATGGTTTTGAGAGCCTTATTCAACCCTAGCTAAGACTCCTAGCAATAGTGGAGAAGGTATCTGAAAAGCCCTTCCATTTAATCAGATTAGTGACTACCCTAACAGTCATCATAGAACCTACATCCAGTAGCTGATGGAAGCAGATGCAGTGACCCACAGCCAAGCACAGTTTTGAGCTCCTGGAGTTCAGTTAAAGAGAGGGAGAAGAGATCATATGAACAAGGGGAGTCGAGAGCATGGTTGGAAAAACCACAGAGAGAGCTGACCCAAGCTAGTGGGAGCTCACGGACTATGGACCGACAGCTGGGAAATCTCCAAGGTATATAACTAGACCTTCTGAATGTAGATGACAGTTATGTGCATTGGTCTGTTGAGGGAGGGGACTGGGAGTTGCAAGCTTTTTGGAGCCCATTCATGATGATGGGATATCTTGCTCAGCTTTGATACAGGGAAGGGGCTTGGGCCTCACATTGGTATTCCAGACCTTGTGACTACCAAGTAAGGTTTTACTCTCTCTGAGGAATGCATAGAAGATGGGAACAGGGGTAGGGAGGTAGCTGATCGAAAGAAGGGGATGGAGGGGAAACTGGGATTGGTATGTAAAATAAAAAGTGAACTTTTTGAATAAAACAGTTGAAAATTTTTTGGGGGATACACAGGCAATTAACTAAACTAACATCATAGTTATTTCTTAATATAAATATTATTTTGTGTAGACACGAGATAAACTAGTATGTTATCCCACATCTTCTATTCTAAATATTAACACTTATAGTAAATATTTAAAATTTATTTTGAAATGATAAAATTATATTTATAAATCTCAAAATATTAGGTTATTTAAGACTGTTCAAAGATAGGTAGTTTGCAAAGTATTTCTCTCTCTTAATAATTTGAAACTGTCATGAAACTACACACATTTACTGGTTGGGATAGGTTAGATAAATCAAGTCATATCTCTAGTTAAAATTACTACAAACTAGTAGACATTTTCAATTTTTGGTTTATTATTCAAGTTTTCTTACAAAAGAACCCAGGCTAAGATGGTTAATATTAACATTTTCATGATGTTCTCTATTGAAATTGAAAATGCCTTAATAACATTGTAACCAACAATATTGCGTGACTTAAAGTCTTCCTATCTTTATAGTAGTTCACATCTTAAAGTTCTATTATACATTATGTCATTGAAATGTTCATATTTAAAGTAGAAAAAAGTCACTGAGGTAGCAAAAGTAAGTCTTCCTAAGTCATATATCTACATAGGAAGAGGTTGTGTCTAAAATCTGCCACTCAAATAATTCTGTGTGATACACAGCATCGGTACTGGTAGTCACATGTTATGTTCTTTTCCTTCTTACAAATGGTGGGGCCAAGTTAGGATGATAGTTCATTTGTCAACTTCATTGGAATAAGCAACATCTACAGCCTTTATGCTGTACATCTTTGGGTGTCTCTGAAAGTACATTCCATGTATGACTAACAGGAGGAAGACCCACCCTAAATGTGGGCCGTTCTGTTTACACTCAGAGTCCAAGAAAAGAGAAAGCTAGCCAGGTGTAAAAGAGAAAGCTACATAGGAATTAACTGCTATCTGTTCTTATGCTCAAACCTTTCCATCCATACAGACTGTGGTCCTGACTCTTACTGAGTTCATGCCTTTCCCTCAGCAGCAGACTGCAGCAATGTTAAAAATGCATGTGTTGGATTTTTGGGAACTTATTCTATATGGATGCACACCTTCTTAGACGGGGATGGAGGGGGGAGGGCCTTGGGCTTCCCACAGGGCAGGGTATCCTTCCTCCTCTTAAGGAAGCAGGGGAAGGGAGGTGGGGTATTGGGGGAGCGGGAGGGCCTGGGACAAGGGGAGTGAATGTAAATTTTTCTTTTAACAATAAAAAAAGAAACTAGAAAAAAGGAGTGTTAATAAGCCTTCTCCCCATTAAGTTGCTTTCTATCAGATATATGCCACAGACCCAAGAAATGTAACTTTTCCAATTAGCCAGGCCACAATTTGAAGAGGATGAATAAAACTGACATAACCATAAACATCTTGGCATTGCTTTTTAATATAATATTGAAAGATATTTCTTAGCTTATTAATAAATAAATCAATTAATTAATTGTACAACGGTCTTATTTTAGTTTTTCTTGCTGTGCTACTACCTTCACGAAAAGCAACTCGGGAGAAGAGGGTTTATTTCTTCTTGCACTTCCAAGTAATAGTCATAGCAGGAACTGAGTGCTGGAACCTGGGGGCAGGGACTGTAGCGGAGAACATGGATGGGCACTGCTTACTGACTTGCTCCTCCTGGTTTTCTCATCTTGCCTTTTTTTTTCTCTGTGTGTGACTTTGGAACCTGTCCTAGAACTAATTCTTGTAGACCATGCTGGCCTCAAACTCACAGAGCTCCATCTGCCTCTGCTCCCTAAATGCTGGGATTAAAAACCTGTGCCACTACCACCTGGCCTCATCTTGCTTTGTTATGTGAGTCAGGACCAACTATTGGCACTGCCACAGATGGTCCAGCCACAGCAATCATTAGTCAAGAAAATCCCCTATGACTTTGCTCCCAGTCCAGTTTTATGGAGGGGCTTTCTCAATTGTGCTTTCCTTTTTTCTAATAACCCCACCTTGAGTCCTGCTGACAATAGCTAAACAGGACAAAGCAGCACCTCTTAATAGTGCCCAGGCTGTTGTTGATCTCACAGAGAGCTTTCCTTGAAGTCACAACCCTGATCTCTTTAGAGCAATTTGAAGCCTGGCCTGATAGTGCACCATTGTAATCCCATCCTAGAAATTGTACATTTTATTCCTTAGAACATGCTAGCAAGTGGAAGAAAATCGTTCAAATTTTACTAAGCTTAGCCAGAACACTATCAAATAAGTAATGTGAGACTCCCAAATGCATGATTTAAGTCATACATGCAAGTCAGTTAAAGATGAAACTATCAAGAGAAAATAAAATGAAAGCGGTACTAGGCTATAGGTCATTATCTTTCTCTTTTTCATTAATATTTTCTGTTATAGACTCAGAGAAACAAAATCTTATGTGTTGTCTAAAAATGTCATCATGGGGAAATAGAAAGAGAGAGAGGGAGAGGATGCGCATGCACGTGTGTATGTGTGTGTGTATGTGTGTGATGTGTATTTTAGTTAGAGTTTCTGAAACCAATAGCTTTTGAAGCTTAGAAAGTGGAGTTTGAAAGCATCCACGGCATTAAGAATTAGTAGATCATATCCAATTTAATCAAACTGAGACAAACTGTTGCCATCAAAGTAGCTTAAAAATGAGTGATATCTGAGTTTGGCATACAAGACAAAGACCTAACAAATCTCAGGAAAGATTATAGCCACATGTATACTGATCTTAATTTGATACTTCACCTTCAACGTTTGTTACAGTCTATCCTTTCATGGGGACCACAGTAATGTGATCAGAGAGCTCTATAATATTGACAAGAGGCAGTGTGAATCTCATGAATATAAAAAGACTGCTTTGGGACAATGTTAAAGAGAAATTGATGGCTTTAATAATGTCAGAGACAAAAGGCATTGGATTGACTCAGTAGCATTTAAAATATTTATTAAACCCAGTCTGTAATTTTTCATAGGAAAGTTGCTTTAATGACAAAGAAAGTCATAATACAAACAGAGCAATCCAGATGCCGCTGTGAATCAGCACTAGTTCAGACACATTTATAGTCCTGCCCTCAAGCTTTCTCAGAATCCTTTCTCACAGTTGCAGCTGTTTGAATAATTTGTGGGAAAGCTGTGATAGAATCCATCGAAAGAGAGCAAGATAAGGGCATCAAACAAATGAAAAGGAATCAGTGCCCTGACTGTGGACCAGCGGGAGTGAAGTCATCACTTCGGTCTGGATCTCTGTCTCTAGTTAAATTCCTTCTCCATAAAGGCTGAGGGCAGTAACTTCTAAGACAAAATACATTCAGAGTGTGTGGAGATGAAGACAGAAGCATCTTTAAGGTCATGAAGATAACATCTTACCATTAGAAGTTTTCTACTGTTAGGCCAGAAAAGTTATTAGGATGAAATTCTTCTTTTGAATCTTTACTAATGTAGAGGGAAAGTCTTGTCTATCCAAATAAAATGAGAGTCGTCAGCCTTTTAGAACAGATCCATCTGCTTTACAATTTTTTCTTATGCTGAATACAGTATAATTTTCATAGGAAAATTTCACATTAATAGCAAAATTTCCAGAAAGACTTAAGTAAATATAATTATAAATATTATACTTTATTTTACTTATATTTTAAGATCTACCTTTTGAGTTTCAAAGTTCCATCTCTATATTAAAGTTTCAATGACTCGTGAAAATGTTGCACATACTCTTTAATGAGCTATTTACCCACATACAGTATCTTATTATTTGCATTTACAGTATGTGAACCCTTACAATACTTTTGATTATTTTTCTCCAACTTATTTATATGCTAATATTTATCTTAGCTGAACAATTGACTACCCGATTTCCTTGAAAATTTTTACTGGAATTCTTTGAAAACTTCTACAGATGCATCCATTTATATGATAATGATAATTTAAAATAAAAAGTTTAATATACTGTAATATCTTTTTATGTCATATATAATCTAGTATATAAAGTAGTCATAAAAGTCTAGTTTAGAGTTTTGATACAAACCAATTCAGTTTTGTAGAACTATAAGAGGAGTCATATTTTATGATCAGGATTGGATAATAAGCATTTGGGTGAGAAACACTTTATTTTTTCCTTGTTTCATTTCTAAATTGTGAACTCAGTACACTTCAACATGTTAATTCAGAAAAGAAAAAAAAAAGTAAAAGGTTAGTGGTAATGTAAACTTTGTTAATATTTTAGCCTAAATATTTAAAACAAATCCCATGTTTTGTTAAAATTTTTGGATGAGTAAAACTTATATATTCGTATCAGTTATGCCCCCTTTTATTTTAGAATGATTCAGTTATGCATTGTGGATTACTTTAAGAACATTAACACAGTCATTAAATAAGTTTAGATATGGACTCAGTATTGCATTATTTTTATTTGACTATTTTTTCATGTATGTCTGTATGTATATTACACATATGTGTATCACATGTGAGGGTACATCTATGCATGCACATCATATACAGGTGTGCATGAATGTATGTGTGTGGTGTGTGTGGAAAGGCCTTAAGTTGACAGTAGGTGTCTTCATCAAGAATTCTACAATTTCTGCAGGCTTTCTTGTTGAACGTTTAACTCATCAGTTCTTACAATTCAACTTTCCCGTCTACAGAGTCCCGTCTCTGCTTCCTAAGCGGTGGGATTGTGTGATATCACATACCTGCTTTACTTTTAGGTTGCCTCTGTGGATATAATTGTGTCCTCGCACTTATGAAGCAAAGACGTTATCTGCTGAGCGATCTGATCAGTCCATTATTTGACAATATTGCATGAAATAAGCAGCTTAAACAATTCTGACTGGAGATAATAATTCATAGGTTATTTTTTGTGAGATGACAAATATCATTAGCAAACATTGAATTCACAGATGGTAATGATTTCAGTGCTCAGGAGCCTGAGGCAGGAGGATTAGAAGTATGGGGCCAAACAAATGTACAAAGAAGGATGTAGTCATAATACTGACTCAGCCCCCTCCTCCAAAGAACTGAAAAGAAAGGCAAGTGAAAAAAAATGGATAGCAAAGAGAATATTGAGAAACTTACTTTTATGTACAGTATTGGAAGTCTGTGTCAGCGCGGGAAAGTCGGTTGCTCAATCTAATCTGAATAAAAGTTTGTCCTGGGATTTTTACTACTATTGATGAAGCACTGACACCAAAACCAAGCTTAGAAGGAAGGGGTTTATTTGAGTTATGCTTCTACCTTGTAGTCCATCAGTGAAGGAAGTCAGAACAGGAACTCAGACAGGATAGGAACCTGGAACCAGGAGCTGATGTAGAGGACACCGATTGTTCATCACGGCTCTTTTAGCTTGCTTTCCTATAAAACCCAGGACCACCAGCCCAGGGATGGCATCACTCACATTGGGCCAGGCCCGGCCCCGTCATTCACTAATTAAGGAAATGTCCTCTAGCTGGATCTTAGGGAGGCTTTTCTTTCCACTGAGATCCTTCCCTTCAGATGAATGCAGCTTGTGTTATGTTTGTGTAGCCATGGAAACCATTTTACACAGATAAGATCCCTTCCATGTACTAAGAGTTAAAAAGAAAAGGCAGAATTACAGTGTCTTCCTTACTAGAAATGAATGTCCCAAAGGACCTGAAGTGTTCTTTGGAGGATTGTCAGCTTCTGAATTAAGGTTGCCATCAATACTTTAAACAGTTATACTTTAAACGTGGATCTCAGGAATGAACTGCTTTTAAATACTTAGCTTGTTACTGAGATGCAATAATTGCTATACCAATCACCTCAGATTCTGTTGCTTACCACCACCTTATGTCAGCAGTGTAAGTGAGATGTATATTTCCCCAGGAATCTTGTTTTCTCAGAACACATTTGATTTGCGTATTAAACTTCAATGGTGAAGATGTAGTGTTCAATAGTTTCATTTGTCTCAGCTCAGAGTATTTGGTAAGTGAGACACCGGTAGCAATGCAGGAAAAATTGAAGCTCTTTGAAACCCTTTCCTTTGCCAGTCAGGATTAGCGTGACTATAGGCAGCCTACATAAAATCTATATATTTTATATGAATTATGTTGAATCTATCTTTGAGTTGATTGATAGTTACTCTTTAAAATTAATTATCTACTATGTTTATGCTGTCTCTTATTTCCTGTCCTGAGAGAAATGCTGCAGACTGTATTGATTCTCATTTTGGTCATAAATTCTGTCAAAAAGATACACTCTCTTTTATTAAATATTTATAAAGAGTTGTTTTCCCTTCTGGCTCTTTATATAAAGTCTTCACTAAAAGCTCATTTCCAGACACTCTGCTTGTTAGGAGATTGGAGATGGGGTGTGAGTGCTTCAAAGGCATTTTGTATATGTTCATATGAATTCCCCAGGTTTTCCAGCATACCTTTTAAAAAAGCTTTTGCTTTTCAACTTAAACAAAATAAAATGCTATAAAAGCTACTCAGTGGTAGATATATGAGACAAATTAAATTTTCACATGACACTTTGGCCAAAGTTATCATAAGGGCCTTTAACATTGCTTCTGATATATCAAAACAGATTAAGTTGTAATCAGTGGTTAAGAAATATAACTAGATATTAACTCCCCAACATGCCTATGTTATATTTTTTGAATTATATTTGCAGAGGCGATAGGATTCAGCTACTTCCTGTGTTTATGATTTTGGATATCTACGAGGTTTGCAAGTTTAAGAACGCTAAAGGCAGTATCAACAGAGTCTAGGCTGCAGCCATTCCTAAGGTCGTCTCTGATTCTTCTGTTTTATATTTGTTGCATCTGCTGATTGCCTCATCTTAGATCTGTAGAGAATCACCAGAAAGAGAAGAGAGGATTCAGATTTGATGGTAGCTACATTCTGGACCTTATAGCCAAGTCTTGTGAATAATTTACATGGGGTTTATAGTGCCAGCAGATCTAGAATGATGGTATTTTCCTTGTAAATTAGACTTTAATAATCAACAGATCACCAGACAAAGGTGTCATGAAATTAAATTTGGGCTAGTTTTAAATACTAATGAAAACCTACATCTGCTGTATCTTAGACTTTTTGGACCTAAAGCAAATGCATTTAATTGAAAACAAAAGGTGTCAGGTCTAATAGTTACATTTTGTTGATGGGATAAAATAACATTATCAATGAGTCTATTTCCTCTGCTATATCTTCAGCACTTGAGTTT
>JAQHUG010000337.1:342641-364084 GCA_028555095.1 Dicrostonyx torquatus | reverse complement strand
CTCAGGCTTGCTCCAGCCTAGGTTTCTGGTCAGTCCTGCTTCTTCAAATGTCCCTTGTCTGGATCTGCTCGTGTTCCACTGGAGTTCCCAGGCCAGGCCCTCTGTGGCTCAGGTCGCTGGCACAGTCCTGCTCTTGTGGAGTTCACTGTCTCAGGCTTACTCTTCCCTAGATCGCTGGCAGAGTCCTGCTCTTGTGAAATTCACTGTCTCAGGCTTACTCTTCCCTAGATCGCTGGCACAGTCCTGCTCTTGTGGAGTTCACTGTCTCAGGTCTACTCTGACCTAGGTCACTGGCTCAGTCCTGCTCTTGTGGAATTCACTGTCTCAGGTCTACTCTGCCCTAGGTCACTGGCTCAGTCCTGCTCTTGTGGCATATGCTGTCTCAGAAGGACTCTGCCCTAGGTCACTGGTTCAGTGGTGCTTCTCTGGGGTTTGCTGCCTCAGGCCTGCTCTGGCCTTGTGTTATTACTTCTTTTAGTGAAACAATATATCAACCTTTAAGGGCTTCTTACTAGTAGATTAAATTTAGGTAAATGGTCTAATACTTTTTAGATCTCATGTTATTTGTGTTGATTCTGGTAGAAAGCCAGATATGATGTAAATTCAGTGATATACTGTAGAGATACAACATTGTAAGCCCATCTTTCTAATCCTACTATGCCTCTTCCCAAATAGTCCTTATACTCATCCAATTAGTAAATGTTCCTTCTGTTCTTTCCTCCAAGCTCTCTGTCAATCTGTTTCAACACATTTACCCATATGCTCTTCATACAAATTGACTGTTATTGTGTATGACCTTTCCTGTCAGACTGATTTTGCTTACTATCAGAACTTCAACATTTGTGCTGTAGTACCCTTAAGAGCTTTAAGTCCCTGCAGATAATGTTGTATGATATAAAAAAAAAAAAACACATGTGTGTTTTAGTCATTAGTTGATGTTCATTTATAACTTGAACATTTATAAATTTATAATTTATAACTTTCTCTTAATATTAGAAGTGGATTTTTATTTTGAATTATTTTTAAAACCAGTTTTAGGTCTCTGAAGAAAACCTAGATCAGTAATAGCTTGCTAATACCTGCTAATGATAATTCTTGTTAATTCTAATTTTATGCTTCACATGTTAATGGACAAGCCAACTATTTTTCCACTTTCTGAATGGCTAAATTCTTCCATAGCTCAACCAGCAAGGTGCAAGTGTTCCAGGTCTTTCATATCTTCCATATGTACATACTGTTTTGTTGTTTCTTTCAATAGTCATTTTAGTGGGTAAATGTACATGTGTGTGCTTACATATATATGTGTAGGTGTATACAAACTGGCATATACATGTACTCACAAAACAAATACAGAACAAGAGGAGGAGAGAGAGAGAGATAGAGACAGAGACAGAGAAACAGAACACAGCAAAAAGACTGAAAGACAGAAACTGACAAAGATTTTCAACTTTAATTTGTGCTACCCTCTTTTCTTTTGCTTTATATATTTTCTAAAGATTGTTTTTATTATTTGTATGCATGTGCATCTATGCAGAGATATATGCATCTGGTTTCCTTTGAGGCCTGAGGCATCAAGTCACCTGGGAACTTCGAGAACTGAACTCAAGTCCTCTACAAGAGCAGTGAGCTCTTAACCACTGAACCTTCATTTAAACCCTAATGTCCCACATTTTAATTCAGTTCTTTGTCATTTACCTTCTGAATCACAATATTTTTTTATATATTCTTCATATTAGTCTCTTATCAAATATAATTTGCAAATTCTACTCTATTCTGTGAGTTATACTTAGTCTATCATTTGCATGTGTTTGCTTCTATGGATATGTATGTGTTTAGTGTGTATGAGGAAGTAAACATGTATGTAAGTATGTGTCCTGGCTAAAGGAGAAACGTTTTGGTATTCTTTTTAAGGCAAGATCTTTCACTGTTAATAACTCACTAAATAAGCGAGACTGGCTATGCATGAGTCCCAAGGGATCGTTGGTCTATTCTTCTTAATGACTCCAATTAAAAACTTGCACCTCTATACCTTGCTTCTTACTAATGTGTACTCTGGGAATCATTGAAGTACCATGTTTTGTGTCAGACACATTATAGACAGCACTGAATTCTAGTTTTACTTCCTTCCATTCATTCTAATTGCTTTAGATTTACTTATTTTATTTTATGAGCAAGAGTGTTTCCCCTCCATGTATGTATGTATTGTGTGTATGTATGCCAATGCATGTGTTTAATTCAAACAGAGGTAGAAGAGAGTATCAGATTCCCTTAAGCTGGAACTGGATGTTTGTGAACCACCATGTTTGTCCTAGCAAATGAACCAAGTCTTCTGAAATAGGAACCAGTACTCTAAGCCACTAAGCTACATTTTCTAGCCCCCTTTATCTTTCTTGATATTGTGATGTGATGATCCAAATTTTAGTTCAATTAAAAATCAATTTATTTATTTTTCTGTTGGTGTTTGTAGTAATGGGCCCATAGCTAAGAAATTAGCATCAAATTCAGTATCAGAATGAGATAATCAGTTATTTTTATGCTTTCTTTGTTTCTTTTATCATGAAAATACTATAGTTTTCATTTCATTTACTTTAAATACTTTCAACTTCAACAATGTTTTGTAGTATTTAGTGTAAAGTCTTGCATGTTTTTTAACAAAACTTATTGTTAATAGTGTGTTTTTAGTATACTATTATGTGTATAATATTATAAATCTCTACATGTGCTGTGGTAAGGAAGAGTATGCCTTTCTAACTACATAATTATTTAAATAGCTGAATCTAAAAGGTTTTAATTCTTTATAATGCTATTATGTGTTAATTTAATGCATAAGCCATCCTGTAGTAGGAAAGTGGGAGCCTATTTAAACTTTATAATTTCAAGATTACTGTTTCTGAAACATGATAGCCCACGTTTGAATTGTATTTTTTCTGACATAGGCCCAGAATTACCTTTCCCCAAGCAACCCTGGGATATTTTAGTAGAGAATTATACCAGGAAACTAATTATACAACCTAATGAAAATGAATGATTCATAAGGGATCATCTTATAATTTTGTTCATTTTCTAAGATCAAATGGTAAATGCTGATTACTTATCAATTCTTTCTTCCCCATTTAGTTCCTCCAGTCATACGAGTGTATCCAGAGAGTCAGGCCAGAGAACCTGGGGTAACTGCAAGCCTTAGGTGCCATGCAGAGGGCATACCAGACCCTCAGCTTGGCTGGCTGAAGAATGGAATTGACATTACACCAAAGCTCTCCAAACAGCTTACACTTCAAGGTGCCTGTTTTTTACATTATTTTCCTTAAATGAGTGTGAAAATATTTTATATTAAATTTTAATAAAAATTGCAATACAAATCACATGAAAAATAATGAGTTATTTCAGCAACTGTTGGAAGTATTAAAATATGGTTGTATCCAAGAAAAAGCTGATACATTCCTCTAATATGTTTACTGTTATAAATAACAGTCTTGTCATAGAGATTGATATAGGATGCCATTATTTTCATGATAAGTACAATATTTAATTATACACCTCTTTTGATTAATTGTTCTCCAATTGTTTACTTAGTCCCTGTGACATCTTGAGTGTTTATCATTATCTTCAGATTGAAGTATCACTTCTAGCACTTCTGTAGTGTTAGAACTTACTTAGTGATTAAAAATTGCTTTAATTTTTTATCACAAAAAGTTTCTTTTTAAAAAATTTCTTCATTAATTTAATAGATAGTTTTTCTGAGTATAACAGCCTGGATTGATAGCTGTGGTATTCTAGTATAATAAATGAAAATATAATTCAGTAAAAAAGAGACACCATCATTGCAGAAAAACCAAACTGGTTCTGGGAATAAAATACCTAAATATACCAAAATGAAGAGTTCAGTAGAAAAGCTCACTCGGAGAATAGTTGTGTTTTCCTAACATAGTCAAAGTCATTCTGGAATCCTTGTCTTAAAGTTCGTCCAGGTAGTTCTCACTGGGTTCCCTTATCATAGGATTAGTAAATTTGGCAGATGTTTTTTTTTGTCCTAGACGTCCACATTGTTTTTGTTTCTGCATTGGAATTTTTACATCTGAAGTTGGTAGAGTGGAAAGGTTGAATAGAGTTTGAATAGAGTTTGGTGGTCTAGGAACCTCTGTCCACTTGCACAAGGGTGTTAGGAAATCTGGAAGTATGGACTAGAGGCTCAGCTTCCAATAGCACTTACCACCCATCATCAGAAGTTTGGGCAGAATGATCAGAGTCTGGTAACTCTTTACCTGCTTCAATAAAGAACTAGAAGGTGCTAGAAGTTTGGGCCTGTTTCTTAGGGATTTGTGAAGATGTACTTGTGTGCACCAGGAGATAAGGGGCGGGAGCTTGGCCTGACTGCTGCAGGTCTTTGATTCCTTAGCTCTTTGTTAAGGAAGATGGGAAGTTTACTAATTGCTTAGGGGCTGGAAAGCCTAACTTTCAGTACCCAAAGCAAGGGTGTAGGAAGAAGTTTGAGCCTATTTTTCAATTATTAATATGACAATAGATACAAATGACTAATCAATTTTTATATAGATGAAATGGATCACAAATAAATTGAAAATGAAAATGAATGATTTTTAATAAGGCTAAGTAATTTAAGTAATAAAAAAGCAGTTAAGTATGATTTGTTGACTCTAATATAGTTAAAGACATACATAAATCTGATATGCTCAACATCTTACCGTGCTGTCATGACAATGTATGAGCATAAAGTCCTTATTATTTCCAATTGTCCCTTGTAAATTTCTTCAAATGGTATTGATAAATATCAATCCACTTTTATTTTTATCATTCTTATAAACATAAATTTTCCTATTATTCCATTTTCATAGTAGATAATTTTGATCAGTAATTCTTTTATGCAAAACACTTTAAATTTTGGTTTACATCAATAGTTACAAATCTATAAAACAACTTTTGAATCTGATCTTACTAAATCACTAATTGACAGGTACACACTGTCACCTTTATGTATTTATGCTTGCTTCTTACATTTCAGTGCGTGTAACTTAGGCACAAAAGGCTAATCAAATTAATAGAAATAGAATGAAGAAAATTTCAATCATCACTTACACCTGCCCCATCTTATACATTTGTGACAATAACCTGTATTATACATACCTGTGTCTGCCTGTTTCCAGGAGTATCAGGAAGATAGATTATAAGAGTTCTTCATTTCAATCTCAAACATAAAAACTGGAGTCCCAGAAAAAAAGAGCTATTTTCAATTATCATTATAAATATAGATAGGCAGTTTTGAGAGAATAAGTACAAATGTTAGATAAGAGTAGAAAGGGCAACCCAAGAGAAAGGAAAGTGTAAGTGTGCTATGGATAATGTAGTTCATGACTATAATTTGATACTGTGATTATTTAATTATTTATCTACATATGTCCTTTAATATTTGTACATTGGGTCAAAGTCTATGAACAGACCAGGTAACTATGCATTATGAAGTAATAAATGAATTAAGAGAAATAAAATCTCACCATAGCATATATTAGACATTTAATTAGTATACAAAGGTAGATATATATTGTGGAAGAGGAGTAAAATTCAAAAAAGGGAAAGAACACCCAGGGATACTACAGAAGAAAAGGAAAAGTTAACGTGAGAGACATTTCAGCAGTACCAAACACATAGAGACCTGAGAGAAGGATCTTCCAATGCACACCTGGGCTGGGGCGGCAGCTTGAACTGAAGGTGTTTGGAAGAGAAGAATCAATAACATTCTCTTTGGTGAGATTAGAAATGATAATGAAAAATAATATACAAAACATTCCAGATTTTAAAAAAAGACTATGAAAAGGCACTAGCTCTCCCTGTTTTTGAGGGAAGCATTTTAAAGAGACAGGATGGGAGCAATGATGTGGAAAGAATCATAGAAATCAATAAGAAAAAAGGACATCAGACCCCATCCTCTGATTCTTCCAAGTGTCCCTTTCACTGACTTCCTGAGAATAGGAAGTTAAGTATTACTTCCTAATCATTTCCATTTATATCATGTTAAGTCATTTGTTAAGTCATTTGATAAATAAATTTTGAAGACTTCAATACTCCGATCTTATCTACAGATGTTTCTTAAAAAATGAAAGTGCACAAAGAAACTTCAGAGCTTAACTATTCTATAGGTCAACTGAATTTATATCTATTTATACAATATTCTACCATACATGAAATACATACTCTTCTCAGTTAGCCACGGATACTTCTCTAAGATATATAACATTTTAGGTCATAAGGCTAGCCTTAAAAATATACTTGAAAAAATTCCTTGTCTATTATCAGATTTAAGTGTAAATGAAATTCAAAAAGAGAAACAGCAGAAACTATAAAGCTGGAGACTAAGCAATATTCTTTGGAAGATCACACTCAGTCACTGAATAAACTGGAGAACAAATATAAATATCTGGACAATTTCCCAGAACAGGAACCAGGGAGTTTTGAGAGGACAATTTTCAGTCATAAGTGCTTACAGAGGCATAGATACACACATATACACACCATGTACCAAAAAATGTCTGAGGTATCTCCAATAAATAAACTAATCATGAATCTTAAAGTTCTAGGAAAATAGAAATAATTTACAGCAAATTTTAAGAACTAATAAATGTATCCCACAGTTTTTCAGATCATTTCACAGATTTTTAGGCTGCCAGTAATTAAGCTTCAATGAAAAGGAGACGGATATTGGTTATAAAGGAAAACGGTGAATGAATAAGAAAACATGTTCAGTCACAGGCATTAGAAACACCAGAAAAAATCAATGTACGATAGGGACAGAGAAAGAAAGGGCAGTCTTCAAACACCTATCCTGATACATTATCAGCAACACAACAACTTAAAAGTAAAAATACAAAACTAAAAACAATAAAGGAAAATTGAAATTAGGAATGCACTGAGATAAAAGTAAACCTTAGTGAGTATCACTTCCTTCTTGGGGAGTGGTTCTCTGCTGATTGTTTTTGGCACAGTCTCCAAAGGCAAGTACAAAGGCACTCAGACAGACAAGTCCAGTCAGATGTTTTCTTCTGTATTACTAACTCGCCTCATTTTTGAAACAAAATAGCTGCTAATAGCAGTTTAAGCAAAGAAGGGTTTATTCTAGTCTTCAGTTGAAGGGCTACATTCCATCATGGCAACAAATGCATGATGCCAGGAGTCTGGCTGACCACATTGTTTTCACAGATAGGCCGTAGAGAGTAAGTAGGTAATGCATCTGTTTTATGAAGCTCCAAGGTTTACTCAGTGACACATTTCCTTACAGGGTGTCTTCCTCCTAAAGAATCTGGGCACGCCCCAAACAGTGCCATCTTCTAAGGACCAAATGTTCAAACACAGATGCCTATGGGAGGCATTCCAATTTCAAGCCACATTTTCTGATAGATGTTTGTGAGAGAAGATGCCTCCCCCCTTCTCATCAATCTTTCTGTCACAACCAACACTTTTTCTTCTCCAATGAACCACACCAACTTACCTGTCCTTCACCTGCCACATAAAGTTGTGTTCCAATCTGCTCTGTGCTGCATTGAGGCATTTGTGACTCAGCAACATGGATCCTAGATTCCAGACACCAGAGAGACATTTACATAAAATTGAAAAGGGGAGAAGAGAGATAAAACTCACGATAGCAATAGAACACAGGTTTAGAAGTACATAGTTCTCATAAAAAAATCAGCCTTTGAACTTGGGTACTTGTAAGAATTCGTTCTATGAATCTCAAACTCTTCCCATCTGATAATTAAATACCATTTGTTTAGATTATCTAATAAGATATATGAAGGTCCTAGCCTTTGTCCAACATGTCATACATAATTAATTACACCTTGGTTTTGGTGTTGAAAGATTCAACATATTATTCAAGGATTAGATTAAAACATTCTATCACCAAGATTTGAAATCTTAAATGTACTTGCAGTGGTTATATGTCTTAAATATAGTTTATTTAAGGTAAGTTTTTGAGAAAATTTTAGACAATTAAGTTATTACCTGCCTGTCCACTTTCTTTAATATGTCCAAATATCTAATAAGGCTGCTTAAGTGACAGCCATACACTGTAAACTTCCTTAATGAGAATTACTGATATAATTCACTTATTCCATGACAGTGACGTTTCTTAATGAGATGATAGACTTGCTGATAGCATCTACTCAATCCCTGACAGAGATTTTCACGTGTTCCTTTAAGTGAACAAGATTGTTGCTGTTTGTTCGTAAAAAAAAAATTAGTTTGCATTTTTTTTGTTTTAAATATAAACGCATATATCAGTAATATAATAGTTATGAATAAGAACTATTTCGTATGAATTTAGGAAGAGGAGATGGTATAAAATGTGAAGTCTCATTTTCTAGTGCTGAGCTCTCTGGAGCGACTACCCCATGCACAAACACTTGAGATCGTCTGGAGCAAAGGGGCGCGTCTCCACAATACGGGAGAAGGAAGGAAAGAGTTTAATTAGGACAAGCTCAGTGAGATATGTGACCGTGTAATCAGAAAGCACAGTGCCAAAGCTAAAACTGTCCTTTACAAGCCAAGTTTGCCTTCTGTTTCCAGCAAACGGCAGTGAGGTCCACATAAGCAACGTGCGCTATGAAGACACTGGAGCGTACACGTGCATTGCTAGGAACGAAGCGGGCGTGGATGAAGACATCTCTTCTCTTTTTGTGGAAGATTCTGCCAGGAAGACCCGTATGTATTGAGCCCAACCTCCAGCATGCGTGCACACACACACATATATTTATATATACACGTGCACACTACACATTTTACAGTGTTGTCCTTTGTAGTTTGAGACACACGCAGAACACAAAAATATTTTTAAAATGTGTTTATGAAGAATAGATACCTTAAAATACTCAAAACAGACTTGAAGATGTCTAAAAGGAGATGCCGTTTTCCTTCCAGGACGAGCATCAGTGCACCAACGTACATAAGATGTTCCAGACACTGACTTTTTGGGTGCGCATGTGAGAAGTTAAATCCTTGCACAGTCCCTTGTCCAAGCAGTCTGTAACGTTTTAAATCCTCACACAGTCATTGCTGTGCTTATGTGTGGTTTGAACTTTGCCTCTTTCTGCATCGGCCAGCGGCAGAGCAGTCATTGAAGCCGCAGCTGCGCTGTGACCTCCCCTGCAGCAGATTCTCCCCGCCCCAGTATCCATTAGTAATAAAAATCCTTTCTCATCATGGCGTGTGCCATATGGTACACCCTCGGAGTCAGTATAAAAATGCGCCACACATAAATAATTAGAGCTTATTTCATGTGTGCTCACTTGCAAATTTCAATGGTCGTTTGTCGAACTCAGGCTGAGTATTCTCCGTTTTGAACTTTTTATCGTTTTGTCATGATGACATTTGATTTTATCTCTATTGTGTGATGTGTGATCCAGTATGTGTGTTGTGTCATGACGGCAGATACCGAAGGGAAATGATGAAAGCGGCGGCACGTGTGTGCCACAGCTGAAGGTCTATGTTAAGTAAACACCAGGTGACGGCGCAGATTTCTTCTTGGTCACAATTACCACGGAGTGACTGTGGTGATGTAGCCTGCGTGTGCTCAAACAGGCTGCCACCTTTGCTCATTGATCATTTTTGACTCGTGTAAAATTTGATAGTTTCTGATGTTTCGGGCCTCTCATTTGGGGCCCATTTCTCTGAGCCTAATGTTGATGGAGGTAGAAACATCTCCAAAGAGTCTTGTTAATCGCTCTTACATCAATGATTGCAGGTAAGTACCAGTGAACAAGCAGGAACTTATCCAGACCTGTCAATCAACAAAGTGTCTCTGGAAGGGCAAGGGCAAGCATCTTCATAAGAAAATATTGAAACAGATAAGTTTCAAGTTATAAAAGTAAAAATTAAAGCTAACATGTTAACCTACAGTCATAATTTCTTTATTCCTTTTATTTTTCCTAACTATTACCACTTCTTAACTTTATCTTAAAATTTAATTATAAGTAACTGACAACTTGCTCTTTGTTATGATTGTACTCATGACACTTGACTTCATTCCTCTGATTTTCTTATCAGTACCATGTCTATGATATTAATATAAAATGCCATTTTATGGAGCAGTTACGGAAGTTACTTTTGCTATTTATTATAGTTATAGAAAAGTGCAAAATGAAGGTATATGAGCATGCACTGGTCCTCAATAAACTTTTTTTTTTTTTGGTTTTTCAAGACAGGGTTTCTCTGTATCTTTGGAGCCTGAGCTGGAACTAGGTCTTGTAGACCAGGCTGGTCTCGAACTCACAAAGATCCGCCTGCCTTTGCCTCCTGAGTGCTGGGATTAAAGGCGTGCACCACCACCGCCCGGCTACAATGTAATCTTAATGTGATACGTCTCTGTGATCCTCAAAGTGTGCAGCAAAGCAAAGCTGTAGTTGTGTAAAGCCTACTCTAAGGAGGATGGCTTCTGACTATCCCTGTTGAAGTTTAGTTCTGGTTCTTCCTAGAAACATAGAGACTGAGCATTTACAGTGGGTATCTACAGTTTTAGAAAGCCAAAAGAACCATTCATGCACCTGTTCATCACAGCTTTTCTCTTCCTACTTGAAAGAAATTAAGAGAATAATAAAAAAAATCTAAAACCACCAAAAGTTATTTCAAAGGCTTTATTCCTTTAAGAATGTGGAAACACACAAACACACACAAATACAACACACACATGAACTTGTTAACTGAAAGTGAATGTATTTTGTAATAGGAGAGTACTTTTATAGTTCGACAGTACTGTGATTTGATCATGGCACGTTCCCATTTTGAGCTTCAATTCTTCTGCTGTAACAGAAAATAAAAATGAACAAACTAAGAAATTGTGGTTAGATACTACAGATAAAATTCTTATCAGACTAGGAGTACACTGTGAATTCTCACTATAGGAACACACTGTGCATTCTCACTGTGGGAGCACCTGTGCATTCTCACTGTAGGAGCACCTGTGCATTCTCACTCTAGAGTAAGATGTGCATTCTCACTGTCGGGACTAGTTATGCATTCTTACTCTAGGAGCACCTGTGCATTCTCCTTCTAGGAGCACACTGTGCATTCCCACTCTAGGAGCACCTGTGCCTTCTCACTCTAGAAGCACACTGTGCATTCTCACTCTAGGAGCACACTGTGCATTCTCACTGTAGGAGCACCTGTGCATTCTCACTATAGGAGCACACTGCATTCTCACTCTAGGAGCACCTGTGCATTTTCACTGTAGGAGCACACTGTGCATCTCACTGTAGGAGCACGCTGTGCATTCAAATTCTAGGAGCACACTGTGCATTCTCACTCTAGGAGCACCTGTGCATTCTCCCTCTAGGAGCATGCTGTGAATTCTCACTCTAGGAGCACACTGTGCATTCTCACTATAGGAACACTGCGTGCATGCTCACTCTAGGAACACACTGTGCATTCTCACTCTAGGAACACACTGTGCATTCTCACTCTAGGAGTACACTGTGCATTCTCATTCCTGGAGCACCTGTGCATTCTCACTCTAGGAGTATGCTGTGCATTCTCACTCTAATTCTTTTAGAAAGGTTTCTAGATACTGTTGGCAAGACTTTGTTTAAATAGAAGACTGGAAAACTCCAGTGACCAGTAGATATCCTTCTCTACCCTGAATAATCCAGATAAACCTAAACTACACTTAATTTTTAAACACAGCAAACTCTGCTCTAGTTTTTTTCTACTGTGGATATTGAAATATTTCAAAAAAAAAAAAGTCAGATTCGCCCCAGACAAATCTGCTACCTCACAGACACAACCAAAGTGAAACTTGCAAGTCCAAGCACCTCCTATTGACTGACACTGAAGATGGCAGCGTTTCTTCTTGGACAATGCGCAGTAGTATGGAGCGTCGTGTTTACAGTAGAACATTGGAGAACAAACTGGTTGTCCGTTAAATTCTGCAGTACACACTGTATTTAGCAACAGCTTTGTAGAAATAATTCAAACACTTCCTAGATATCGTCACAATTTGCTCATAGTTTCCTGTTTAGCATTGTGAGACTGTTGAGAAAATAATTCATGAAAAGCATGAGATGGGCAATGACTCGCAACTGCCCCTCTACCTCAATCTTTTGGGGTACAGAGCCCGGATTTGTAACCAAACCTCACTGCAAATTTTTTGAGTGATAATCAGAATTGCCAAGGAGGACCCCTAACTGATAACCTGAAGCTATTTTAAGGTAAGAGTGTGGTAACTAAGATTCAGTGGCCGAGTCCTAGAGGGCTGCATGATGGTTATAGCTGGAAAGAGGGGGATGGTGTGAAGCACATGTGTGGGTTCAGACAAAGGACATGGACTCTTTATAAGGAAACATCTTGCAGTTGGCAAACACTTGCGAAATCTCCACTCCTGGTAGTGCTCAGCTGACAAAGACTCACCTTCAGGGTTAAGGTCCATGATGAGCAATCTGTCTGCCATCAGGAGTGTTTAAGCTACTGGCTACATAAAACCAAGCAAGCATTACATCACATCTGGCCAGAATTTTAGTAAGAAATGGGGTTAATACAGCTAATTGAACTTGTTAGAACATCAGATGTCAATGTATTGTAATAGCATATTGTGATTTAAATATCATAAATATATGATGATTTATATGTTATATATTAATTCATTTTACATTGTCAGCTGGTTATCATTGGAGATATTAGATTATTACACTAATCTTTATAAATGTTAATTACATCAAAAGTGGCCTTCTGTGATAACATGAGTTAATGTTATTGTTTAAAGTTTATTATTATGAAGCATAATTTAAGATTCCTGAAGAGAACTTATTTTTAGAAATGAAATTAGTTTTAAATGTAGATGATCAATCATCTTAGTTTCATTCACCAAATGATTTCCTTTTCTGAATTCATTTGTAATACTAATGGTGTCATAGTGTTTCTGGAGCTGTTAGGGGCCTATTCTAAATCTGTATTCTCTTCTGTCCTCATCCCTTCACACACACGCATTAGCTACACATTCATTGCTATGAACTAGTCTTCCACTATATTCCCTGTGCCACTCTCCGTAGAATGTCTTGACTGTCATTATATTATGAATTCCTGCTATTTTTTTCATACTATAATCCCAATGGTGGGATGCCTTGCCCAGCCTTGATACAAAAGAGAGAAGATTGTCATCCCTCAATGTGATATGCCATGCTTCCTTGACTCTTACATCTTAAATTAATCCATTTCTATTACTTTCTATTTTACCATAAGGCTTGTGGTTTACTGGTAATGTTCTGGTGTCTGTCTCCTTCGGCAGCTGCATGGCATCTCCTTGATTCTGCCTTGTTTCCCCTCTATCTCTGCTTGGAATTCCTGCCTTGCTCTTTTCTGCACTGCAATAGGCCCAATGCAGCTTCTTCTTCTTCTTCTTCTTTTTTTTTTTTTTTTTTGGTTTTTCGAGACAGGATTTCTCTGTGGCTTTGGAGCCTGTGCTGGAACTAGCTCTTGTAGACTAGGCTGGTCTCGAACTCACAAAGATCCGTCTGCCTCTGCCTCCCGAGTGCTGGGATTAAAGACATGCGACACCACTACCCGACGGACCAAAGCAGCTTCTTTATTAAGCAATGGTAATAAAACATATTCACAGCACACAGAGGGGATTCCCACATCATAAATGTGTTAAATTCTACAGTAATATTACTTGCGTGAATAAATCATTTGATTGTGTGATGTTAAAATTTGTAAATGATGATGTAAAATTTCAATAGCTTTCATTTAACTTACAAACATTTAAATATATAAAATATATTTTAAATATATAAAAGTGCAGTTATTTTGTTAAAACCCCTAAGAATATTATCGAAGATTTTAGTTTCTTTTTAATATTTATATACATATGAGTTTTTTCTACACATGGATTATATCCATGGATACAGGCACAAGTGCCCACAGTAGTCTGAAGCCTGAGTTGGATCCTCTAGAGGCAGAGGTACAAAACTCTTGTAGGCTGTCCAAACTGGCTTCTGGGAACCTGAACTCGTGTTCTCTCTGAGAACAGTAAGCCGTCACTACCTCTGAATCCTCTCTCCAGCTCTACAAAACCTCTTAAAGTACACAAAGTTTTATGATATATTTGCCTGTTTTATAAGAGTAAGAGAGTATTAGTTTGGCTTAAAGCCTGGCGTTATCTGAATACGTCATTGCAAACCTGAAATCAGAGCAGATTGGTATTACAAAAGCGCCAATGAGCCACTTGTGAGAAAGGAGAAATACGTAAAAGGGAGGTTGTATGGATTCAATGAAATCTTATGAATGTCTGCAGGAAAATAATATAATCATATGAAATTAAATTTATACATAATTAATCAGTAATTAGGACAGGTAGAACCGTCCTCAGCTTGTTTCTTATTTCTTTTTTCAATGTACTTTTTTTAATTCCAACATTTTGTTTTATTTTTTGCTTTATAAATAACACCATTCAAAATTTCCACCTCCTCCCCTCCTCCCATTTCCCTCCTACTCCCCCACTCACTCTCCCTCCTCCCCCTCCAGTCCTAAGAGAGGGCAGGGCATCCTGCCTTGTGGAAAGTCCAAGGTCTTCCCCCTTCATCCAGGCCTAGGAAGGTGTGCATCCAAACAGACTAGGATCCCAAAAAGCCCAGTACATGCAGCATGCAGTAGAATCAAATCCCAGTGCCATTATCATTGGCTTCTCAGTCAGTCCTCATTGTCAGCCACATTCAGAGTCCGGTTTGATCACATGCTCGTTCACTCCCAGTCCAGCTGGCTTTGGTGAGCTCCCTTAGATCAGTCACACTCTCTTAGTGGTTGAAGGAACCCCTCGCGGTCCTGACTTCCTCGCTCATCTTCTCCCTCTTTGTGCTCTTCAACTGGACATTGGGAGCTCACAAATGGAAAGACTAGTAAGGAGTTTGCAGCCCATTCCAATGGGTGCTTCCAGCTTGGTGCTCAGCACCTAATTCAGATACCAGAATAGATACAAGCATGTAGGCAAATGAAGTAAACCCATAAATGAGAAAAGCTACTTCTCACTTAGTATCATGTACAGTATCAATAGAAGCCCTATACTAATAATATTAAAGCACGGCGAAAAATGCACATTTCAGTATTAAAGAACTGCTTATTTTATTCTTGTTATGAATGTTTCCACATTATGGGTATACTATGAAAGAAATAGTCTATAAACCTCTATTATTCTGTAGAAAATGTTTATGCTATATAGTTTGCACACCATTCTCACATCCTTGAGGTAAATTGTAGAATAAGCCTTTTAATGTGCTGACCAGCACATGCTGAAATTATTGGCCTCATCATTCAGTGTCTGAAGCCTATAAATGTAAAAAAAATAATATTGTTGCCAATTATATTAATTGAATCTATTTCTAATATGCAGTAATAGTACTTGGTAATGTAGTATGGCAGTATATGATCTGATTGTCACTAAATTGGTAGGTTTCTAGCAATTATGGACAATGGCAAATCACTATTGCACAAGACAAATAAAGATGAAATGTGTCTTTTTTTTGCGGGGGTGGGGAGGGTCCTGACAGTGAGACGAGGAATTATTCTGGGAACATGAACTAGCTATTTGGTGCCCATTTACTGTGGTGGGATACATTGCTCAGCCTTGATACAGTGAAGAGGGGCTTGGTCCTGACTCAACCTGGTATACCAGACTTCATTGACTCCCCCAGAAAGGCCCTACCCACTGTGAGAAATGAATGGGGGTGGAATGGGGGAGGGAGGGAGGGCATGAGAAGGGGAAAGAGGGGAAACTGGTGTTAGTATGTAAAATTGTAAAAAAATTAAAAAGTCATGATGCTCCTAAAAAAATATGATGAAACCTGTTGTATTTTATTTGATCTACTCAAGTTTATATTAATCTGTTATACATTTGAGGTCTACTTTACTTCCTAATGGTGTATTGCACAAAGCACATTTCTTACTTAATTAGCTATTTTATTTGTGTAAATTTAGGTATGCTAATCTAATTAACTTTTACATAGTGGCCTAGTTAAATATTCCTCATCAAACATTGATCATGAAATGCAATATAAACAAGTTCAACAGAGCCGCCATATATTGGCTGTTTATGCATGCCTCAGCATTGCCAGGTTGTGAAAGATAGTAAATATAAAAATCTCCATGTAAACTTTGCAAAAACGCAGAATATAAAGAAGAGCAATAATGAGAAGCTCTGTTTTGTGTATTTTATTCTACCTAAACATCATCTTAAGCAATTAGTTAAATAAATGTGTAGAGCTTTACAGTAGGACACACTGTTATTATTAAAATTAATTATGCAAGTCTTCACGCATTTATATTTGAAGAAATATACAGGAAAAGTATATTACTATCTTCTGAAATTATATTTAAAATTCCCAAAAGATATTATACAACAAAATTGACATAAATTTATTCTTAGAAAATATCATAAATAAATGTTTTGTTTATTTATTTGTATTTTAAAAATATTAAAAATTCTCTAATGACATCCTTAAAAAATAATTTAATTTTCTTGGTTAGATATTCTTTAAATGTATGCAATTTTTGTTGATGGTGCTGACATAATGGTGGTATTCCTTTTAGGTTTCTCTAATTTCAAATCTTGCATTAAGCTTACTAAACTCTTATCAAATAACTGTGTGCTTAATTTTTAAAAAGAACAACCACAATTTAACATGATTTTCTAAAGTTTATCTGAAAAAAATGGTGAGATACAATGTAAATATTCAAAGAATAAATAAAACACATGCGTCTTTGCAGTAGCCAGATAGGGGGAGAGTTTGAAATGAGAAACTTCCTCAGAAGTTGTGAAGAGTCAGCCTAAGGCACACATTTTTATTAACCATGTGCAGAGAGCTCAGACTGCACATCTGTGTCCTTGGCTTATGACTTTATACGCAGTCTCTGGTGAAGAGAAATCCCTCTGTGAGTATGAACAAACCACGGATGATCCGCCAGCACCTCTGGCTCTGATAAGAATGGCGTGCAAGAGCTGTGCCAGGCAGGAGGGTTCCTCTACACCCTTATTGTACAACTATACAAATGTTTCCATACCTGTATTACACATGAAATGTTGAATATTAATCTGGAAGAACGACTAAGTCATGCATGAATTATGTTCCCAGTGGATTAGCTCTTCTCCACCTTGATCACTGTCTCTCTGAGGAGTGTATTCTCGTTCATTCCTATCATTTTGAACAGTGAATCTGTACAAAGAATAGGTGAAATATTTAGATTCCCATATCTAACATGTTCGAATTGAAATCCAAGTATTCTCTAGATACAGTTTGAGTACATAAGACTAAGATTATACTCTAGAAAAAATATACTATAACTTTAATAATATAACCAAAGACTATAATCTATGTATATGCATAGGTGCATAATACAAATATTTATTTAATTATGATTATATTTTAATGGTACCATAACGTAATGTCAGGGTTATTTTCCATAATAAAGAATGAAATGTCAGAGGAAACCTTGTGGGTTTATTAATAATGTTTTCTCATTTGTTATTTGTGTATTTGTCTTTGAGATAGGGTTGATGTCCAGACTAGCCTCCACTTCCTATATTCATTTGATCCTCTTCTCTTGAGCACACACTGCAAGTGTATGCTACTATGTCTGGAAAAACGAGGGATATAGTAACCCAAGTAATGCATGGGAAAGTATTATGCTAAATAAATGCCTACCCACTACATATGAATACACAACCAAAATGTGAACTCAACCATAGTTTTAGAATATATTTCAGAGTGAGGAAGCCTGATTTTCCAATAAACTTTATTCACATTGTCATTCCCATTATATAGAAAATTTGCTTTAAAGACCAAAGGGAGTGCCAATCCCCTTTTACAAGAATAACAAAGGTTGAAATGCTGAACAAAATCTCAGTGGGTATGAAAAGTAGAACTAAGAGCAGAATGCTGCTCCTCTCTCATGTTTACACTTTTTGCAAATAGTGTTGGCAAAAATCTTCCAGATTTGATTTGCGTACTTTTCACACTCATAAATCACACTCATGGGATTGTCCCGCATGTAGACATTATTTAGGAAGAAAAGGTTATGTTCTGATTTTTTTTTTTAGATTTTATTGCTACCATTGGATTTCCTTTTCAAATTTCCATTACAAACAAATTGATTGAATTTACATAAACTCTTTGCAATATCAATAATTTTATTGATATAAAGCTTATGGGAGGTAGAGGAGCAGCATCTCAGCTCGGCTTCTAGAATAACCTGGTCTTAAACCCAAGATCCTTCTGCTTCTGCCTATGAAATTCCTGACTTTCTTATCTCACATAATGGTCTATGACACTGTTTACCTTGCAAATTGTATCAAGTATTAAATTCCAGATCTCACCATTTCTTTATCAATTGGCAGCTGAAAATAGACACAAAGTTTAGATTCTCATTAAGAGCTTTCATTTTAAAGAGAATAAAATATCTATAGAAAACAATAATTTGTTTATTTATGCCTTTACTTATTAGTAACAAATGTGTGGCTGACATTTATTCCATACTTAATAAATGATTTCCCTATATTCAAAAGGCTCAAATTTAATTCAGGTTGTGTATAACATGATGTATTATAATCACATATACCCAATGTGATAAGTCATTTTAACAGGAGACAGTTATAATCTGTTTGAAAAATCCCCCCATTGGGTTAGAGACCCAAGAGAAGATTCAAGCTAGGGAAGAATAACAAAATCCGTTTTGCATTAGGTTACCTTTGGGATCACATGGTAATATCAGCACAAAATAATAATTCCCTGTAATTTGCAAGACCTGGTTACAATAGACTAATGGTTTGGACTGTTAAACAGTATAACCAGAAGAGTTCGCAATAAGAAAGGCAGGAGTGCTGTCTTCTGCAAAAGTGATCCATTTTTCTACATATTTATTATTAAGACCTTTTCTAAGATTTATCAAAATAAGAAAGATTTCATTCATGTTGCTTGAATTTATTTTAAAACATAACAATTTCTTTGTGTGCTTTTTTTATCATCTAATTAGGAGTTAGCCAAACTTCAATCTTCATTATAAGAAGATATTTTCTTTTGATTGTCAGGGAAACCTATATATTAGAAACTCATTACACCTCTTTGACGGACTACAATAATGTGGGTTATTCTGTCCATCTTCTAAAGATTGTTTGGCATAATGTAGTCTTCAAAAAATATATTTTCTTTATTAGATTATTCAGGCTTCTAAGAAGAAAATCAGTATTTTTCAAGAGTATTTCTTCATAGTATATAAGTATATACAAATAATCAGGGTCTAAATTTTTATCTTCAGGCTTCATTGTAAACTTGAAGTTCTCCCCTGCACACCATAACGAGCCTGCTGTGACAAAGCCCAAGACATAATTTACCTTCCAGTTGCCTATGTGACTTGGACAAAAAATGTAAAGGGGTACTTTTGACTTCAGAGATCCTCTTGAAAAACTTCTGTGTAATCCTCAAGTGACTGGCCAACACATCCACTGACTTTCAGACCATTGCATTGATTCCAATGGTTTGCTTCCTCCACTGGATCTTGACTATGTCATTTTACATTTTTAGATTTAACTGTGATGGAGGTTAACAGCATTGGAGACATTTGCTAAAACAAGTATCTAGGGGATCTGGTGATCTGCAACCGTTGGCTGTCTCTAGCACATGCAAAGGGCCCAGGTGTTTCATACAGTTGCAGTTATCATTACTGCTCTGCACTGAACAATGGATAAAAGCTACTACGTGAATAAAATTGTCAACAATACATTTTGGATGTGATATTCTTGAAGAAAAATTATTTTACTTATTATTTACTTAATATCAAAATATTTTAAAGAAAAGCATTTTTATAAATTACTTGATCAAATATTAGAAGGTATAGCAACTGTTTAATATTTTACTTTAAATCTTAGATATTTTAGTTCCTTTCAAATTATCTAAGTTTTTTGTGGTTTATATTTTTTTGTTTTTCTTTTTTTCCCTTTTTTATTGTTAAAAGAAAAATTTACATTTACTCCCCTTGTCCCAGGCCCTCCCACACCCCAATACCTCACCCACCCTCCCCTTGCTTCCTTAAGATGGGGCAGAATACCCTGCCCTGTGGGAAGCCCAGGCCGTCCTCACACCATCCCGGTCCAAGATGGTGGTTTATGTTTATACAACACATTCTTCCTCAAATATGAAATATTTTTCATGAACATAAAATTTACAGTTTTATTAAAATAAGGTCATTTCCTTCTGGTTGTGTGAGTGTAAAAAATATACTATTTAAGAAAGGTATGTACATATAAAGACACGTATTTTTATATCTTATCCATCAGGCTTGGTGGATAATGTTTAATTTTTAGTGTGTGTTTTCAGGAGATTGCACTGAAAATTTTACAGGACACATCAATGTTCTTTTTCTCGAAACTTCTCTTCGCACTTCTGGTTGACTGACTTTTACTTTGATGGCATCTCCTCTGCTAAGCATCTTTAACCCACTTCTCTTCTAGTCTGTCCCCATAGCGGCAACTGCCACAGTGTCATGGCTGCCATTGCTTGTTTTGGTCCCTCTCTGATTTTTGAGAATACATGGAGCAGTTGGCAGTGTTCTCTTATTAGTTGAGACGCTAGTGTTTGGGAGCATAGAGGGTAAAGAGTAGAACAGGGAAGGGTCTTCCTTTGGCCCTTTTACAACACGAATTTTCTAGTGAAACAATTAGACATATTGGTCAAACTTGGCAGTAGCATTAACATTCCAAACAGAAAGATAAGAGATAATAATATAAGCCACAGCCTCTAAGTTGTTATATAAATTTGAGAGACAAAAGTGTCCTCTTTTTATTCAATCTTAGATATCAACATTCCTTATGCTTAGAATGTCACCTTTAAAAACCATGTGCAATTTTATTATTAATGTATGTAAATTAAGCTTCATCTGGCCTTGACCATTTTGTGTTAAAATTTCCATGACTGAGCTTTACGTGGGCCAGTTTTTCCTGCACAGTTTTTCTCAAATGTTTTATATAGGCAAACTCAATATAGGGGTTTGTGGAGCTTATTTTGGATGCTGCTCTCCCTGATCTCTGCTGGAAAGTATATTCTGGCTCAGTTAGAGCCCATGTGTACCTAACATTCTGTATGCTAATGGCCCAAAAGTAAAAGGTCTACCCTGTTTGGTTCTAATGACAAAATTCAGAGTTCATGCATGTTTTTAAGACTTGTCCCACTGAGCTGCATTACCAAACTTTCCCCTGTCTTCAGATTTTAATATAGGCACTGGGGACTCAAACTCCAGTCCTTATACTTGCAGAACCAGGGCCTTATCCACCTAGTCATCTCTCCAGATCCTGTCTCTCCAGATTTTAGAGACAGATAATATTGAATAGGTAAGGCTGGCCTTAGATGTCTCTAAAGTTCCCCTGTCTCTGCCTCCTCAGTGCCAGGATGCATCTGTGAGCCATCTAAAAAAAA
>JAQHUG010000337.1:288017-330856 GCA_028555095.1 Dicrostonyx torquatus | reverse complement strand
AAATATTAAAACTGTTAACTTTGAAATTTAAAAAAGAAAATGGCATTTTCCATTACTTTTGTTCTAATATTTTAAATATCTGTTGGTTTAGTCTCTTTTTAGTATTTAATGAACCTATTCTTCACAAATGTGTGGTGTGTCCTGAAATCAGCAAAATATTTTTATTTTATTTTATTGAGCTATACATTTTTCTCTGCTCGCCTCCTTTTCCTCTCCCCTCCACTTTCACCCTCTCTCATGGTCCTCATGCTCCCAATACACTCAGGATATCTTGTCTTTTTCTACTTTGCATATAGATTAGATCCATGTATGTATCCCTTAGGGTCCTCACTGTTGTCTAGGTTCTCTGGGATTGTGATTTGTAGGCTGGTTTTCTTTGCTTTATGTTCAAAAACCACTTATGAGTGAGTACACATGATAATTGCCAGAACCTGAAAACAACCTAAATGCCCCTCAACTAAAGAATGGATAAGGAAAATATGGTATATTCACACAATGGAGCACTACACTGCAGAAAAAAATAATGACATTTTGAAGTTTGCAGGCAAATGGGTGGAGCTAGAAAGCATCATATGAGTGAGGTAGCGCAGACCCAGAAAATGTTTACATATATTCTCATTATGTCCTGTAGTGGTATTTCATTTGTACTTTAATGAATAATAAAGCTTACCTGAGGACCAGAAAGGTAAAACAGCCACACTGGCCAGCCTTACAGACCAGGAAGCAATGACACACACCTTTAATCCCAGTAGCCACACTGGTTTGCTATAGAAACCAGGCAGTAGTGGTGCACACCCTTAATCCCAGAACTAAAGAGGATTATAAAATGGGAGGAAACAGCTCTCAGTCACGGTCTCACTCTGAGATTCCTGGAGGCAGGATGGCCATTTCAGATGGAGGTCAGGTAAGAGCCAGTGACTGGCTCTTTTGCTTTTCAAAGCTTCAGGTTGAACCCCAATTTGTCTCTGAGCTTTAATTAATCATGCTACAATGTCTGGTTTGAAACAATGAATGAACATAGCACATAAAAATTACAGGTTATAAGCAGGATCCCTTATTTTCTAGAGTGCTGCGTCATTGCAAGTAGTTCACATTATGGGAAAATTTTGCATGTTGTAAAAACAAGGAAAAGTACAACTTTTTTTATTGGTGACTTTAAATTGTCAACTAACTCAATAGTTCTAACTACCAATGTTGGCTCTAAATGCATATCTCATAAAGTTAATTTTACTATTTTTGATTAAGGATTTAAAAGTGTTCTTAGTCTGATACAGAGTCTTTGTTCCACAAACTAGACTGTTTCAAAAATGTGCAGCCACTCACACTGTCACCATTTGCTGAGTTGCAGAAGACTTTCAAGTACACCTCCCCATGCACAGACATTTTCTTTTCTGAATTTTGGTCTCCACAGTGATTATTCATTTTACTGATCAACTAACTTTTCCTGACTTGTTTTTCTCTTCTCTTTCTTTTTTGGCATGCTGCAGTAGCTAACATATTATGGAGAGAAGAAGGTACTAAATTAAATTATATTTCATATTGTTGTGACTTCTTGGCTTGACTTTTGCTGTATTTGCAAGACTATCATTTATTTCAATATTTGGCTTATTTTCACTTTGACTCAAAATTTAATTTGATTATACTACAATTTTCTATTATGTACCTGGCGCTATTAAAATATTTATCACCTAAATAGGACAACCAAATAGATTAGTGGAAAAAGGCACTTGAAACCAAACCTAAAGACCTGATTTAATTCCAGGAGACATACGGTGAAAGGAGAAAACCAACTTCTATAGATTGTCTTCTTGCCTCCTTCGGCATGGTGTCACACACACACGCACACACACAACACCTAAAGCAAATATAAAATATAGGTACTCTTATTTAAATACAGGTCACTTTGATTCATTAATAATAGAATCTCTCATTATAATATCTTTAAATTGTTTTAAAAGTTTTAAAGCAGGTCAAGACAGTAAAAGCAATTGAAATTACCATACTTTCTATGGTAAAATTGGTTAAGTCAGTATAAGAATAATTATACAACTATCTTATGAAATGGTTATATTTTGTATAAAAATGAGCTACTAAGTTGAAGCGTAAATCAAACAGTTTTATTACAGAACGCAGGCCTGCCACTTTGTATTAATCTTCATATTTATTCCTAAAATAAGTGTAGCTGTTACTAATACTCAGAGGGGCTGCTTTTGGCTTTTAAAACAGTAGTCAGCATTGAATAAATGTTATATAATATAAATCAGGAACACAATTTTGGCTGTCTTCTTCACTAGTCAAAATGTCTGAGGAAAATGGCCTTCTCACTTCTGCTGCCAATGAGGAGGCATTTTCGCTTTCTCCCTTAGGCTCTTCAAACCGCCTTCATGATCTTTTCTAATTTTTATTGAAGCCATTGTACTGTGGCCACACCCCCCTTCTATTCAACTTGAATAGTTCACATTCAGTTAGACTAAACCCTGCATTGACTTGACTTTTAGTGTTTCTTTATCCATATTTCTTCTTGAGAACAAATAAATATTTCTCTGAGCATTGAAATACTTGTTTCAATTTATCATTGTGATGGAGAGTACACCTCTTCCTGCGCAGGAGATCAGTGACCACAAACTCAGTTCTAGTAGTTGAACGTGGGAAAATTAAATGAGCTATTTTATCCCTTAGCTGCTCACAACACATCATACGTGCTGAGTGCCCCCTTCAAATCTGTGCTATAGCAATCAACATAAAATGCATGAAAAAGTCCATATATTTTAACTTTTATAAATGCTAGAATTTTTAATTTATAATATTTGATGCTTAATGATCATGTAATATTAATACCGTAATTATCCACCAACTGGCTCGTTTCAGGTAGCCATTAAGAAGGGACTCTAGTGTAAATCATTCTGATTAGTGCACTCATAGTGAGGTAATCCACACTTCTGTACTTCTAGTGCCTGTAAAAGATTGGACATCATCATTTCCAGTAGTCTTTACAGCAAAAATGAAACAATAAGCAAGACATCTTTTCTGTTACTCTTGGGATTGAACCCTGGCCTTTGTATATAGCAAGTGTCATTTTAGTAAACATACTATAAAGTCTTTATTTTCAAATATTAATATAATTGTTCTCAGTGTCCAAAGACAGATTTAGCTGCAAAATCATGATGCAAATAATGGTAACATTCAAAACCACAAAAGAAAATATTCTATTCAAGGAGAGGAATGTCCATAGGAGCTTTTGTTTATAACATGTAAATGTATACTGAGAATCACACTCTCTCTCTCTCTCTCTCTCTCTCTCTCTCTCTCTCTCTCTCTCTGTCTGTGTGTGTGTGCATACAAATGTATTGATAGTCACTGGAAAATGGGAATATAGTATTAATTAAGGAAATACTTTGTAACTATTTAAACCCAGTGATACAACTTTTATTAACAAATCATTATAGGATTTTAAGTTCTTACTGACCTTGTTATCTATACTAAGGTCATTTGACAATTTAATCCAAAAAAAAGGATCACTACAAGATCCTTTCCTCTATTAGCTTAAATATGCACCCAATATTTAGAAATGGCTCAAATCACATTGGAACAAAATTCATCATGTATGTACTGCTCATAATTAGCAGCAGAGATAACAGGGTACAAAATCACTCTATCGCTGTCATGTCCCCATGGATTAAATATAAGTACACACTGCAATCACATGTCCCTCACTGCATTAGTTTTAAATTAAACGTTCAGTACAGACTAGAAATAATTGCTGCTTATAAGAGGGCATGTAATTATTTCTGTGTCTTCTATACACTGTATATAAAGAAAACAGAATCAAAAGAAACTAAGATAATCATGAACTAATTTCTAGATTAAGAGATAGATTAACAATTGATTTGGTAATGACATAATACAGGTGTTTGTCTCCACCAATACATGAGAAAAGAAAGAGAGAGAAAAAAAAAGATTGTTAGAACTAGCAAGGCAGAAGCCTTCACTGAGATCCAGGGTGTTTGTGCTGTAGCACTGGATATGCATTATCATTAGTGTAATTGAAAACTGTAGGACTAATTATTCTTTATTCTGAGAACCAGGACCACTCTGCCTCTATAGCAGTGTGTATTCTTTACAAATATTATTTCTAATATGCATGTACGTATTAGCACTTGGCAAAACACTGAGTATGTGGAAGTCAACTCGTTTGAGTTACCCATGAAGCCAGGGAAACCTTTGCTTTGGAGCAAATACTTAGCATAAAAGATTCCCTAGCTTCAACCTTAGTAGTCAAAAAAATCAAAATGTTCTTAGGTATAAAGAACACATCATTGTTTGAAATGTTGCCTTTTCAAAAGTGATTGGCAGACTCAGGTTGTTTTGTATTTTCAAATATTTTTATAATGGGCTTTATAGCTGGTATTAGTTTAGTTATCTGCTTATGAATTGAATATTGAAGATGCAGATGATATCACACCTGGTAGCCTTCAAAAAAACCGTACTTCTTTGTAGAAGAATGAGCTAGAAAATGTGAATGGCATTTTACTACAGTAAGAATATGAATAGAAAGCTCTTAGGGCAATCTGAAAGGACAAAGTATGAGAAACGATCTACTAGAAAAATCAAATTAAAATTTTTGTAGGGTCATGAATTCATTGGAAAGAATATATAAAATTGGTTATTGTAGAGAAGACAGACGTTTAGCACAGACTGACCAACCAAAGTAGATTCAAGGGAAAATGAACACAATGATGATCTGACTTTTCACCTGTAGTGTATGTCCTGTCCATGAGAGACAGCATCACTGAATCTCAACATTTACTGCATCTTAAAATCCTATTGTGTGCCAATCCTTCTTTCAATTCTGTATCCCTAGATATCATTTCATTCACACAATAGCTGTGTGATGCAGTTTTTACCTCTAAAACCAATATGACTAGCACTTATACAGTTATAATTCTGTGCCCAAAAGTGAGTGCTTTCAGGGTGATTTCATAAACACCAAGGAATTATTTTTCTACTGGAGAAAATTTAAATGATCAAAACAGAGCATACCCCAGGTAGTTAATTATTTATACTTCACCTGTGGCTGGTATCCAGGGATATATTTTATGATTTACAAAATTACTGGTGTGAATTCATATTTTAAAGGTAAGAAACAGAGTTGCAGGCTTAAATGTCTGATTTGGATAAATTAGGTATTTCCAAGGGCACTTCAACTCAGAAATTGGACTAGTTCAGTAACTCAGAATGAGATCCCATTGAGTGTGTAGTTTGAAAAATATGGTTAAATAAACCTTAATGAAAGTATAAAGAGAGGTGAGGAATGGGAATAGTTCAGGAAAATTATCAGATATTCTGGATGGCAACTATTTGTCAGTGTCACGTGTACTCTGATTCATGGTGGTAGCTCAGGAGCAGTTTGGGATAGAAAGATATTCATTAAAAATTGAGAGGAGCATTGTAAGAAGCATAAAATATTCCAGAGGTTTCTACATGGCTCAGACACTGCAGTGTGACTTGTTTGTGTTTGATTGTAAGTTAACAACAGCAATATACAGGAACTAAAATATTAAATTGATAGTTATTAATATATAGCTTATATTAGTGTTTACATGTAGGCTTGACTAATACAAATAAGCAGTAGCAATCTTTTTTAAGCCTTATAGATATAATCTTGTAAAGGCTTGAATATAAAATTTATATTCTGTTATGCACAGCTATACATATAGCTTAAAGCTGACAACCAATGATTCTTTCTTATGAAACTTCTTGCAGCAAATATGACTTGCATGTAAGTCTTGTCATTTCTGCTACTGTTTAGGAATATCTTCTCTTCATGTGGTATTTTCTGGAACTATAGTTACCAGATGATTGCTGAAATAAACTACAGTCATTTCAATACATATGAGTTATTATATAAAGTAAGTTCATGTGCCCTAAGATGAAGCATTAAAAACTATAAAGTCCAAATTAATCTTTGGATATATTTTCCTCCCATCAATGAAAACAGAGAGATACTTTTCAATATGTCTAAAATTTATGACTTCATATTTGGTAGCATCCAATTAATAAGATTAAATATGACTTAAGTTAATAGATAAGTATTTGTATAAATAAGGAAATTTATTTTGTTCCCCATGGATGTAAAGCCTGAGAGTGGAACTAGAAGTCTGGCAGAAAGGCCAGGAAAATGCCTGTGTGTGTCTCATGTAGGGAGGTAGTGTGTTTTATCAACATCAGGCAACCTCTTCAATGCAGCATTGCCAAGAAGATAATGTGCGCTCAGTTTTGTTGTAAAGGTTTCTGATGATTCTATTTGACTTTGAAATGTGTTTTATCCTTAAGGTCTTGGCATTGGGAACATGTTCTATGTGTTTTACGAAGATGGAATCAAGGTAATCCAGCCAACGGAATGTGAGTTTCAGAGACACATCAAGCCCAGTGAAAAGCTCCTTGGATTTCAGGCAAGTACCTGAAGAGTTCCGTTGCTCTCTTAAAAGAACTTTTGTAAATAAAATTGTAGTTTGGAAAGACAATATAGCATATAGATATGTAAATCTCATGAGGGAAGGAAATTCTATATTTGTTATCTTATTTTACAATTTTAACATTTGTGTTATATAAGTAATTTGATAGAGATAAATATTCTACAGTGAACACAACATTAAATAACTTTCTCAGGCTACTTAATTAGAACACTTCCAGATTCTTAGGGTATCATTTCTTTAACAAAGTAAAAGAAAATAGAATAATTTTTAGAATGTATGTATTTTGTATAATTAACATTAAACTTATTTTACCTATCTTTTTCCATACAAATTCAGACTTATACTAAACACTCAAAATGTGGTTATTTAAAATATAATGGCCATACTTTCAGATAAAATTCTTTCCTAATTCTCATATTTAAAGTTGACAAAGCCATGGCATGTGACTAAAGCAGACATTTAAGATCCTGGTTGAGAACTTGATTTTCTATCTTCACCAAGCCCATCAGAGGCCAGTAGTGCTGTTGTATATTGATATATGAAGACAGCAATTCACAGCTGAAAGCAATGCCCACAGATGAAAAGCAAACATATACAGTAATAAAATGAGGAACACATACTATTGAATTGAATTAAATAATTATTCATGTAGTATTTCTCTATGTTTAAAGATAGAAAATATTGTTAATCCATTGTGTGTGTATATATTGTGATATTCCATAACTTCAAGTTTCCATTTGTTAAGTAAGTTCATGGGAAGAGGGTATAGAATTGGATGACAAAGTTTCATTAGGGAAATCTGTCTTCTTGTCTATCTCTGTATTTCCATCTCTCTTTCTCTGTATCTCCCTGTCTTCCTCTCCTCTTCCCTCCCTCCCTACTCCTTTCTTTCCCTCCCCACCTTCTCTTCCTTACTTCCTCTCCCTCCCATCTTTCTTTCCCCCCTCTCTCTGTTTATCTACATATAAATTTGTTTATTTTTCATTTTACATACCAATCCCAGTTCTTCCTCTCATCCCCTCCACCTTTTCTCCCCATCCCACCCCCCTCCCATTCACTCCTCAGAGATGGTAAGGCACATTGCTTTGGGGAAGGTATCTATCCAAAGAGAATTGGTTTCCAAAATGTCAGTCCAAACAGTAGGGATAAATTCTGGTGCCACTGCTAGTAGACCCACAGTCTGCCCCAGCTATACAATTGTCACCCACATTCAGAGGGACTAGTTTGGACATATGATGTTTCCTTCCCTGTCTGGCTGGAGTTGGTGAATTCCCATTAGCTCAGATAAACTGTTTCAGTGGGTGTACCCATCATGGTCTTGGCTTCTTTGCTTGTATTTTCATTCCTCTCACTCTTCAACTGGACTTTGGGAGCTCAGTTCACTACTCCGATGCAGGTCTCTGCCTCCAATTCCATCAGAGATGTGAGCAGGGAAAGAAATTGATTGAGGGAGTCATTATGGTGCTAGCAAGAAACCTGGGAATAGAGAAATTCCCAGCAATCCACAAAGATGACTCCAACTAAGACCCTAAGCAATAGAAGAGAAGGTGCCTGCACTGGCCTTGCCTTGTAGTCAGAGTGATGAATATCTTAAATGTCACCGTAGAACCTTCATCAATATTACAATCTTGATATAGATTTTTTTCTGTGTTCGGAAACTTGAGTTTTGAGATAGCTCACTATACTGGATGAGGTCACCTTCTCCATATCTATGTTGGGATTTGGCCAAGCATTTTAATCCCAAGGTATGGCTAGGGGAACGTAGTTGGTCACTTCTGCTTATTTTTTCTTTAGTATATGATGCAGTGTGTATGCGTGACAAGGTCAAAAACTGTTATACATAAACACGAAGAGTAATAGGAAAACAATTCAACAAAATTTCCATTGCCTCAAACCACTGAGTCACTCAGTCTTGTCTAACTTTAAATTAGGATGCATCTTATTTCTTCCCTACGTTAACATTAATCCCTGCTTTATGTTTTCACTACAACAGTGTTTTTCTTTTGTTGTTTGTCAAAAACACTTCCAAGAATAATTTATCACTGAGGTTTTAGGGGATAAATATAATCTCTAGTGCCTATTAATTTGTGAGGATAAGATCTGAGGCACTGTTTCAGTGTGCGAAAACATCCTTTCTTTGTAGTAAAGAAATTAAATCTGTCTTATCTGATTTTAGAGGATAACTCTCTTGGATATAAACAGTAGAGTAGAAATCTTTTGGAATCATTTTTTTTCCTCATGAATAAAGAATAAACATTGATAAGATATTTTTCAAAGTCATTTTCAGCGCTAAGATAGTAACAGTTCAGTTCCCGACACAGGAAGTGGATCAGTAAAGGGTAGATAAGGACTGATACACTTCGCACCTTCCATCAAATTCTTCAAAAGGTGCTGTTTGCTCATTCTAAATAAAAATTCAATTGTGGTGCAACGTCAGCTCGTATTAGGTTTCACACTTTGGGAGAGCTCTGGCAAGGATGCGTTCAGTGAGCTGTGTTATTCCTTCATCTCTTGGTTTGATTTTTGCCCTTTGTTTTGTATCTCTGGTAGGCAGGACTCTTGCTTTATTTATACTAGTTATACACAAGATTTCATCTTGTCAGAGAGGGTATGATCTTTAAGTAAATATATTTCTCCTTTGGATTTACGGATTCATATTCAAATTGAAATAAGTTCGGGGAAAAACCTTGACACTTTTTCAGATTATGAACTCTTCATTCATTTGGATTTCAAGGACTCCCCATCTCATCCACCACCCACAAGATATTTAAAGGTTTTTAATTTAATCACCTTCAGTGCTTACAGATGTAAGTTTCTTTGGATCTCCCTGCTCGTCTTGACAAAAACCGGGGTATTACTCTGACTGCTAGCCCAGTTTTGAGAAAATGGCCCATGCTTAACTACTCTAGATCATGGACCAAACGTTCTATATCTGCATTAAATGTCAATTTTAAGTGTTCTGAGAAGCAAGACTGAACTTGAAGTCTTTTTTTAGCACACCTAACATGAATCTCTAAGATTCCTACACTTTAACCTTTGACTCCCTCATTTGAAGATTATTTTTCCTTGAGAAATTAGTATGATTAATTTACTAGAACACAGAAAGTATGTAGTAATCGATCCTACTAGGCAAGACTAACACAAATTAACAAGCAGGAGCAGCCCGTTTCTCAACAGCGAGAAACCAGCTCACCACCTCTCCTAGTAACAATTCCAATTTCCGTTTTGTCCTGTTTCTAACTCAATTACTACTTTTCAATATTAGGCTCCCCAATACTTGTTTAAGCAATAATCCTCTAATGTGGTGTGGACACTTTACTTCCAGGCGTTGCCAATGGGCAGCCCTCTAAACCCACAGTGCAATGCACTCTGAAAAACACATTCAGACATTCCCATGCACAGTATTGTCTCTGTGGGGCATCGCTCAAACAGGGCTTAATTTGCAGAACTGTGGAGTGATAAGATTTTAAGCTTTTGCTCTTTTACATGTGCAGTGACATCATTCAAAGAATTTTCTACAGAGAACAATAGAAACGCCTTCTAAGTAGTCCTTCAGAGATTACTCTCTATGTTTCAAAAAAAAACATTGATGCAGCTGTTCTTTGAAGTGTTAGTTGTATAGAGATCTTCTGATGTTTCTCAAAATTCGTGCTGTTGTAACACTCTTGCTCTGTTTCTGGTGCACATCTATTTGTAAGCCCCCACTAGGGTGACCTTCAGGGTTTAAAGCACGTAGCAGTGTCCTGATAGAGGTCTGCAGCTCTCTTGTGCATCAAGCTCAGCAAGGTTCTAGAAGACAACATATTACGGCTTCCTCAAGGAGCTGTTGATAAAACCAGTCAGTTGTTTTAATGACTGTAAGCAGAATTGTGTATTCAAAGTTACTTGAATTTTTCACTAGATTTTTTTTAAAAGGATAGAGATGTTAGGTGATTGAAAAAAGTATTAATACAGATATTACTAAGCATAAAACACTTGAAATAAAAGGTGGTACAATTCTCAATATATATAGTTTAACTTACAGCTTTTGTGGAGTTTAATTATTTATATAATAAAATACAGTATTTATTGTTAAGAAATAGAAGTTTATTGTTATTTATTTTTAAGAAATAAGTTTGTTTCACCATGTCTCCTCATGTATAGTCTGCACTTCATATATTAAATTTGAAAATTTTTTTCTTTGACACATGTCTTTTGAAATATCACTATTAAATATTTTATGTCAGTATGTTTTTGATAACTGGTCATTTTAAACAATCACTATTTCATTTTAAAGTATACTGAAAATTCTATCAGGTTACAAACCTCATCTGAATTTTTCAGGAATAGAAACACAAATCATCAAATTAACAGTTTTAGTTTTATTAAATGTTTTAATTTGTAGATATTCTAAAACTGTTTAGTACTGAAAACTAAATTTTATATACATTATAATTATCCTATAGAATTTCTACACTGAAATTAGGATATAGTCACCTAATTAAAATTTAAATGCCAGTGATTGAAGTCTAAAATTCACTGATCTTACCTAAAATAGTCATTGACTCATTGCCCAGAAGAAATCAGTTTTATTTTAAAGTTTTTGTTGATCATGTTTAAGCAGTAATCATGTATTTTTCAGCATGTTATTGATGCACTCATTTTTTTCCAGACCTTGCTAGAGTATAGTGTAGCTGTACCATTACCTATACTGTTCATTTACTTTTGAGGATTGGAAAGCAAAATATTACAATAGCTACTATTCTCATATGTAAATACACATGTACAAAGCAGAGTTCTATAAGACAATACAGAGACACAAATTTCTGTTTCACTCTTACTTGTCAGAAATAATAACTTTAGAATTATTGTGAATTCTAAATTTATAGTGAATAACTCAAGAGGGTGACTACAAGGCTTTCCACATGGGAAATCTAGGAACTTTCAGATGAAACAAAGCTTGTTTTTTATATATAAATTTATTTTAAGAAGGTACATAAAACATAAAATGATATATATTTCTCAGCACAATATGGTGTTTTAATATATGTAGTTATAGCATAATGTTTATATCAGATTAGATATACATGTTTTCATATATTTTTTCTTTTTGTAGAAAAAATATGTAAAAAAATTAAAAATTCTTTTAGTATTTTAAAATCACCTATATTCACTGTGCTTTTCAACAGCATATCAGAGTGTCTTGCTACTCTTCAGTTTTACCTGGGTACCTGCTGATGAACCTTTTACTTCTATCTACTCAAGCTCCTTCTCCTCTTGCCCCTCCCATTTTATCTCCAGTGCTAAGACATCAGATTTTATTTTTCTTTGTGAGAAAAATCTGTGGCAAATTGTCTTTCTGCCTCACTTTGGACTCTCTCACTAAACATAGCAACATGAAGTTACGTCTATTTTCTGATAAATGAGAGGCTCTCAAGAGTTTTAGAGCGGTATAGTATTCGATGGAGTGTTGCGCCCCATTTCCTTATCCATTCATTGTGTTCCAAGATAAACGTCTCAAAAACTGAGCTCTATATTATCACTCATGCACTAAGTGAACTGGATTTAGTTGTTAATCCATAGATCTTTATGGAGGACCCTCAATGTGTCCAGTTTTTGAGGTAATTATGTCTTGAAGAGAAAAGAGGAAGATTATACATGAGCTATAAATCACATGCCTGGGCAGGTGTGGCAGTTGCTCTTAGAGGAAGTGAATAAAGCAGCATGTTGAAGAAAAAAATCCTGCTGAATGCCCTCTGAGTGAAATATCTTTCCTAAGATCAGGAAAGTACACTCTCATGAAGTTATAAGAGTATCAGGGAACAATTGGGGCCATACAAAAGATTTTCTGTTTGGGGTCTCATCTCACTGCTGCACAGAAAATGGGGTGAAGGCAGTGGCATCACAGGCAACACAGCTCAGTGGCTGGAAACATGGCTAGGTGCCCACAAGGCAATGTACCTGCCCAAGCCATCTCTAAATGCCATGCTCATAAACTCAAGGTGTTCAGTTTAAACCTTATTTTAAGATGAAAAATGTAGTCTTTATGATAAGAGAAAAATTATAAGACCATGCTCAAAATTCTTTACATCTGTAGCCTCATTTTTATTACAGTTAATTCTTTATAATATCGATACACTTATTTTTTTTATTTTTTTCTATATAATATTATTGGAAGCGATACACTTATGAACTGATATAATTTTACAAATTTAATGTTTTAAAACAATTTAAAATGAGTTTTTGTACAACAGATCTTATTTCATTTTTTCTCTAATTGATAAAATGAATATACTTATATATAATTTTTATATTATCTCTTTACCATAAGTATATACTCTCAGACACCAGCTTTGACAAGGAAGGATACTACTTCCCAGAGTAGGAGAATGGGGATCAGAAAATAAGTAAGGAGAATGAAGACGTGAGTGAAAATAACAAACAGAAGCCTAAGATAGCATCAGAAGGAAGTTCCAGGGAAAATGGAAATCACCCTCATTTAATTTCCATTTGCTTAAATACCCCAGCCTCAAAAGGTAGGAATAAGATAAAAAAAAAAAAAAACTGCATTCACAGGATACAGGTGAAGGATGATGGGCTACATTCTTAGTTAAATATTCTGTTGCCAGAACAAGACAAGTAAAGCTCACACCCTGAACCAAAACATTCTGTAGGCAACTACTCCCTGGGTGGAATCCATAGTTATCTCTCTAAAGGAGTGGGAACCTAGCTGGATCCTTAGACTTTTCTTTGAGGTAGAAGCAGATCTACATCTTAATACCTGAAATACCAACTCTGGATATTAGCCACACCTGTTGACAACAACCTTGAGAGAGAACTCTGATCTGTCATTTGAACTGTTGACAATAGCCTTGAAGGAAAAGAAGTAAGTTTGAAGTCTCTGACCTTTAGTCAAGATAGAATGGACCCATACCTATGGGCCCTGTCAAATTACACAGTAAAATTTGATATTGCACTTTCCGCGTGCGGCAGGCTGAGGTAGGATTATGTTGGAATTTCAAAGGTAAGCCTGATCTACATTATGAGTCTAGGATAGCCCAGGTGTTAGACTGTAAAATTCCAGCTTAAAAACACATACACTTTAAGTCTTCAAACACAAAATAATCAAGCAATAATAATTAAGAAAAATGTAAAATTATTTTTAATCTTGCCCTATGCCTCACATGTGTAAAGCACTGGGTTCCATCACTTTTGCTAGCAAAAAAAAAAAAAGGTAATCAGATGCATTGTTGTTCCTCATTAGCATTTTTATGTGGCACAGATTTCTGTGTGAACTACAGTCAGGTTTAAAAATAGAAATATGTATAATTATGTCTGCAGATAGGTTTATAATCTAGTGGAGATAATTCTATTATGACAGGATAATTTTTATCCAACCAGTAGCAGACTCAAAGAATGAAGCAGTCTGTCTTCCACATCAGGCACTTTTAGCTAGACAATATGTGAGGGTGGGTGAAACACATCCAAATGATGTGCACTGTCTGCCCCTGACACTGTGCACTGCGGGATCAAAGTGGGGTGCTTGAATGGTATTACATGGGCTAAATAATGGAGATGAGTCAACAGACCACAAGAAACTCAATCCATACTTCCGTCTCACTGACAACGCGTAGATATCCATAGTCTACACATCAAGGAGAAGCTTTTTTCACAACTAAATCTGTACAATGAGAAACCTGTAGAATGCATATTACTCAATGCCCTACTGTAAAAGAAGAGCTTAGAGGGGAAGGAGGCCACAGCTCACACTCCAGGTTACCCAACTATTTTTCTTAAAAGTCTGTTGCCCTTTTCTTTCATGAATTCATAATGAGGAGACATAATTTACTTCAAATAAGGTGCAGCATTCAAGGTAAATTAAATCCGACTCAAAGTTATTTTAAATGTTTGAAATGACTCATTGTTTCCTTCTAGACTATTTCACATTTAAGCCACTGTCAGTTTTTTTAAATAATGCTACAGCACTATTTGATCGGGGAAATGATTAGCCCAAGTTAGACTTGAGGTGAAGGGAACACAGAAGTTCAGATCTTGGCTGTGTTTAGAATGGTATACTGACAAATAACCAAGGGGCCACCTTTCAAAATCAGAAAAATCATACTGTGTGGCATATAACTAGGGAATCAATGTTTTATTGATCTCTTTAGACCTAAGAATGTATTGAAAGTTAGTTGGAGTGTTTGTGCAAACACAAATAAAACTAGGGTTCGCACTGTGTTTGAAGTTTGTATTCTCAATTTTTAAATAACAAAATATTTATTTATTATAATAATAAAAAAACATTAAAATAATAGCAGAATGATTCAGGTAAACATTATATTTGAAAGGAATATCAGTATTTCAAATTGATGGACTGCTTTTCCTGGGCACTGTGATTAGAATCAACTTTCTACTATTTTAAGAATAGGACAGTAGGATCTGTTTATGTTATGTTGTAACAGATTTTCATTATTATTTTTTCTTTCCTAGCCACTTTGCTAAGTGCACTTCATAAAACAAATTTATTACTACTTTGTGATTAAAAAAATCTTCATTATGTTGAAAGGCAAAATTAAACTGAGTCTTTTAATTCCAGTTGTTCATGCTAGCTTTTAAACTGCTTGAAAGTGAAGCTCCAGGTTCCACCTAATTCACGTTTATTGACAATCACCGTAATTACTATATCTCAGTGGGGTTTTGGTTTTTGTTTTCAGTTCAAAACATTTTGCCGACTACTGTCTTCTGGTTATATGGCGTAACTTGAAGTCTTTGGCCTGGAGAGTTAGGTTGATGTCTCTCACTCTTTCAAATACAAGCCTGAAGACATAACTTCTCTGTCTTTGGGATTCTCAGTCATGTGAGCTCCTGCCTAACCCAAAATTTCAATTTCTTGCAACATCTAGGAGGACTGGAATGCTATCTAATTTGCACTTACTTATAATGTCTCCAGTTTCCTCATTATATTTTGTCAGTATTTAATACCTACCTGTATTATTTATTATATCAGCTGTCCATACAGAATTAATTTTTTGACAAACATTTTGCATTTTAATACAGTTGAGTCATTCAATACCTTTGATTTTCCATGAGTTGAAAAAATTGATATAAATTGAATTCAGCTTTATCAAATTCTAGATGAGTAAATGAGAAATGTCCCAATAAGTTCAATCAGAATAGTCAATGACAGAGAGAAATATGTATTTACCACACGTAAAATCACTCAGAAACTCTTAGATGCATGCAGCCAAATCTGTGCAAACAATCATGGGAAATGAAAACAAAGTTTATGTGAAATATATAGACTAGTGTGATTCCATGAAGTGCAATGCCCAGAGAAAATTCTACCTGAAAAGAGGAGGTGAGTTATACTGATGACTTGAACAATACAAACATGATTTTGTTTAATCCTCACAATGACTTCAGTCTGATGGAAAACATTATTATATGCATTTCGCTAAAGAGGTAATCAGGGCTTAGGAAAAGTATTTCACAACTATCTAAGAGTAGAGCTGCGTTTTCCACCTGGGCATCATTAGCCTCCAGGCTGATTGCTGAGCTTTCCCTTTCCAGCTTGGCTTCTGCCTGCCCACTGCACTCTGCCTAACTGTAACACTGACAGTAAATTACACAGATGTATTTGTGTAGTCTCTGTGCTTTTGATGTCCTAAAATCAAAATCATGCAATAAGGTAGTATTCTAGGGTAGCACCAGTTAGGGTAAAAACAGTCCCTAAATTGTATGTCCGAAACTATTCTGGCTTGCACTGACATAATGAAATCTCTAACAGAATGTGACAAATTCATTGCTTTTCAATCAGGGGGTGAGTGCTATAGTGCTTGGGTTGTAAGCAGTGATTTCAGTTACAGGATGGATGAAAGTACTTTTATCTCAGTTCCTTTTAGTGTTTTAGAAAATCAGTATGTTATTCTCAGAGGCTTAGTTATATTTCAGTGATAGAGCCCTTGCCTAATGTAATCAAATCCTTGGGTTTTCATCCACAGCAACCAAAGAGGAAAAAAACAAAATGTCCTTAGTTCTAAGTTATTTAATGGTTTATTTTAAATATAAGTTGCAATCATTGTGCAAAGCAGAATTGGAAAAAAAACATTACAACTATAATATTTATAAATTGCTCAGGCAGATTATATACATATGAACGCAGAGTTTTATATACGTATATATCTAAAAGACTGTAAGAGATTCCATTATAATACAGAACTAAATATTCTGATGCAATTTTAAAATGATGATCATTTTATAACATTTATTTATCAGAAATTGAAAATAACACCCAGAAAAAAGGGTTGTAACTTATCACATGAATTTCCAAGTATAAATGGATTATTGTATTTACATCAGTGGAATCAAACTGTGATCATACTGGTTATATATACGTGTGTGTGAATCTAACACACGTACATTTTTTTTTTAAAGGAAATTGTGGTGCAGGAGCTCAGTCTCACTTTTCTTGTTTGCTTTTGGTTAGTAAGTAGTTTTGACCAAATGAAATCCTCCAGATAATCCAATAATATGCACTGATGCCTGCACGAGTCAAGCCTGCAGGAGGCTCTAAACAGCTGTTTTAAACCATAGGTTATTTTTAGCTCAGTAACTGATGGCAGTCTCAGAGACAGCTGTGCAGAGACCACATTATGTTTAGTACTGCTGTAGAACTGGTGTTCCAAGACAGTGATTGAAAAGATGGTCCAAAGTGGGATAATCCTTGATCCATTTATTATCTACCATGAATAAGATAACACATATTCATGCCCCAAATTCTGTGCCTCGTTATCGTATTTAGTAAATGTGTCAAAGGTTAATCTTTTTATTTGGGTACAATAGGATACGTCTTTGTCAAACTGTTAGACATAAATATAAACTCTGAAGTCTAGGCAAGAAGATCCCAGAGATGTAGGAGGGTCCATCTTTATTTCTGTGCTTTGATTGGTTAAACAAAGAAGCTACCTGGGCCATTTGATAGGGCAGGACTTAGATAGGCAGGGAAAAGAGAAGAGGATGCTGGGAAGAAGACTGGGTCAGGGAGAGTCGCTATGATGCTCCCATTGCCGGATATGGATGCAGGTTAGACTTTTCTGGTAAGTCACCACCTCGTGGTGACATATGGATTCTTAAGAATGAGTTAACTTTAGATATGAGAGCTAACCAAGAAAAGGCTAATGATAATGGGCCAGGCAGAGTTTAAATGAATATAATTGTCATATGGTTATTTCGGGCATAAGCAAGCAACCAAAGGCTGAGCAGGCCAGCGGCTGGGGGCTGGGAGTTGCGTGCCGGGAACACAACACACCACATTTTACAACACAGAGACACATTGTGATAGAAGGTTCACATGCAGAAAATGGTACTATAGCATCCAAATCTACATTGAGAACACATTGATTAAGAAAATGGGTGGTGTGTTTTCAAAAGTGGAGGAAAATCATTGTTTCTATTTGGTTTTTAATAAAATCTACTGAGAGAAAGAAAACATATTGAAGATAGCATAAATTGGGTTATATGTTTTGTGGATATCTATATAATTAATATTTGTATATAGAGACGTTTATTTAGTTTTTAACACTGGGTTTGGTTAGCTGCTGGCTTGATGAATATATCAGTCCAGCTGTCTGCTGTTTATTATTTGAAAGCTCTTTGCAATAAAATGATTTTAGTTATTATTATTGTTATTATTAGTTATTATTAGGCTCAATTAATACAATCAGCTTATACAAGAAGGAGTGGTTAGTGTATAATGGAACACAGCAGTCCCATGTCTTTATTCTGTGATGTGTAGAGCCTGCAGCATTAAGGGACAGGGACCACAGTGATGCATAAATTGTCAGCAGTGAGAACAGGTTTCCTAATTCTCCTTCTCCTTCTTGCCAGTGGAGGGATTTCTCGGAGCTAGAGAAGCTGCTTGATGGAAAAGCACAAAAATGAGATAAGACGAAGCTGCTCAGTCCAGTCTCTGTTCACCAGCTACTGACAGGCAACAAGAGCAGTGTGCAGCAGCTTGCAAGCCCTCAACATAAGTGCTTATGTGTACCTGCTAATTAAGACGTCAGACCCTGGCCCCTTCGTTCCAACATTTTTGCATTTATTCCCTGTCTACAACATACTCTGGGATAAATCCATGCTGTTGCTTAATGCAGCGTCCAAGATAATTTGTGTACATTATAGGACATCTCCTGTACCACTAATGGTGGTGGGTCATAATACTAATGCCATCTTCTTCACACACAGCTGTGTATATTGCATAAAACAGTGTTTATCTGGACCACTCAGACCACCAGATAACCTCTCCTTATAGCTGAGAGAACCTGGCATGACTTTTAATTAGTCTCAGCATGCTCGATTCCCTTTCTATTGCCTGTGTCAGTCTTCACATATCACAGCTCAAACTTTCCTAATTGTCAGGCTATTTTAATGCAAACGCTTTCTACGTGTGTGTGTGTGTGTGTGTGTGTGTGTGTTTATAAATGACTTTAATTCTCAATATTTTTCTGTTCCTTTACACCTAATACTTTTTGGAACTGGTACCTTAACTTTTTCTTTCTTTCCTTTCTTTCTTTCTTTCTTTCTTTCTTTCTTTCTTTCTTCCTTCTTTCCTTTTATTTTTTGAGTTTCCTTAACATGAACCAAACTTTATTTTGTCTTTTAATTTACTTCCCTATCTATGCCCACATAGGCAAATAATTCACCTTTTCTTGGTTTGAGTTTTGATTGAAGTATTTATGACTTCAAGTATTCCTTTTTATGTTTAATGTTATATACTTCACATTATTTCTAGAAAGAGTTAAATGCAAGGAGGTCTGAAAAGTGATAGCCACAAATTGCAGTCTGGCATCATCTGATCATAGTCCTCAGTATGAATGAATGTATAGCAAACAGGAAATGGATCAAAGAAACCAGATTTGAGCTCTGGCTTTCCCCAATTAGCCAAAAATAAAACCACCAGGATCAAAGAGAATTTAAATAATAATTAACCTTATAACTAGGGTAGGGTTTTTATGAAGTCAGACAGCAGCAAAATTTTCTTCATAGACAAGATTTTTAGGCTCTACAGCCCAAGTACTCATGGTCACTGTATCAGAAAGGCAACCATTTTCTCTCTTAAATAAATGGGTCTGTGTGGCTCTATCTCAGGGACACTTAATTTGCAGAAAACTGAATCCTATGCATGCTTTATACATTATTTAATTATTGTCTTCTTTCTATTTTATTCTTCAATAGATATACAAAAAAGCTTTAACTCCTGGATACCAGTGACATAGACAGTAGACTGAATATGCTCATGGGCCCCTGATTTTCTGACCCTGTGTATCAGTAATGAAAGAAAATAAGTGTTTGAAACATTAGAAAGAGATTTGAAAACACAATACTTTGATGAAGCATGCTCCCATAATTATGCTTTATTTACAAATAAAGCTCTGTGCCATATTAGGTATAGAGGAGCTACTCAATTAGTGCTGTCCACGGACTGAAAACCAGTGGTTGGTATGAGCTTGGTGATCAAGTTCTGTAATCCTAGCTATGTAGGAATGAAAGTTCAAGGCCTCTCTGGCTAAAGAACTAAAATTCTTTATTTTATTTCCTAAAGGTTTTTTTTTTAATAAATGTGTTTGTGTGTGTGCTCAGGATGTATGCCCAGGTGAATGGCATGTGTAAGATCCAGTGGAGCTGGAGTGAAACCATGCTCTGGGTCACCCTATATGGTCACTGACAATATTTGGATCTCCCCACTCTCAGATCTGAAATTCTAAGTTCTCTGTTGGTTTTGAAAGACGGTCCTTTAATGAAGGTAACATAGTGGAACTAGCTTTAAGTTTGATTGAGAGGGACAGAAGGTGAATCATAGGAGACATGGAGGTCCTTGTGTTCACAGATAAGCACTAGGTAAATCACAAATGTTAAACACACAGGGTTTTTCTTCAAAGAGAGAGAGAGAGAGAGAGAGAGAGATAACTGTTTTTCACCTAGAAGGCTGGGGACAGACATGAATAACAAATAGCCTGGTGAGTTTTGTACTATCTGTGTGGCCAGAATACACTGACATCCCCAGACCCTTATCCTAAGCTTATTTGTCTTAATCAATCTCTAGTTCTATTTCCCCACAGATCCCCACCATTAGCTTGTTTGAGTCTTTTTTTCCCACTTAATCTATAGATTTTCTCATTATGGAAGATGTGTATTTTATGAAGAGTTTCAAAGTTGTCATGTCTTAATCTTGGTTATGCACATGGCATTGAGTTAATTATTACTAGGAAAGTTTATACCAGTTTACTTGTGCCTTAAAAAGCCTAAAATAAACAGTGGGTCTCACTCTTGAACTATGAACCAGCACTGGCTACAGAGTCCTGCTGAAGCAAACTACCTCATCTCCAGTGGATTGCTCTCTGTTGGTGTTGGTGGTTGTAGAAAACCCTCAATCAGGAAAAGGAAGTATGACTCTAGAATATTCTCAAAAGATCTGAATAAAGTAAGATGCATGTTTGGAGTGGAGAAGCAGATTGATCCAATTAAGTTGTTCATAGTTTGTTGTTTATCTTTGAGGAGGAAATGTACTGTAAATATTAATAAAAGCAGGGAACTGTGGGTAGGTATCCTAAGATCAGAGAAAGGGCAATGAAAGACTCTGGGGCTCTGGACAGGTCTTTCAATTGGTATAGTTCTTGATATAACCATGACTCCCAAGTTTCTATCTAAGCACCATATAGTAAACTCAGTGACACACAGCTATACATACTGGCAGGAGGTAGAGGCAGGAAAAATAGGGTTCAAGGCCATCCTTGGCTACATACAGAGTTGCAGGTCAGCTTAGGATATAAGGTATCTTGTCTTAAAAATAAATGAAAGGAGGGAAAGAAAGAAGGAAGTACAAAGGAAGACAGATAATTAGCATAAACTCATTGAGTGATGGAATCATAAAAGTATTTAATGCAAATAAAAGAATAAAATTCCATTTCCCAAAGGCAATAATGCAAGATTTGCTGAAGATAGGAATAAGAAGAATAAGAGGGATGATGGTAGACATTTGAGGCCAAATTGTTGTAATGTGTTATAAGAGAGGGCCTGCTTTTGGTCCCTGCCTCCTGGCTAGCTTATCTCCCGAAATAACAACACAGAAACTGTATGAATTAAATTACTGCCTGGCCCATTAGTTCTAACCTCTTATTGGCTTACTCTTACATATTTGTTTAACCCACCTCCATTATTGTGTATCACCACTTGACTGTGGCTTACCGGCATGAGTCTAACCAGGGTCCATCTCAGGCAGGAGAAACATGCCATCTGACACACTTCCCTTCTTCCAAGCATTGTGTTCTGTTTACTCCACCAACCTAAGAGCTGCCCTAAGAAAAGGCCGAGGCTGTCTCTTTACTCAACTAATAAAAGCAACACACAAACAGAAGGACCTCCTACACCAGTAATGGATAAACAGTATAAAAAATACAATGATGAATGCCAAGATAAAACAAGTGGATATAATTTCCACTTTGACTTACTAAGGTCCAGCAAAGGCGGTACCAACAATGCTATTAAAATCCAAAATTAAATCATCTACCATAGCCAGAGTAAATCTTCTAGACCTTCAATGTTTTGGGGTAACATAATAGATATACATAAAATGCAGGATTTAATATGGAAATGACCCAACCAGAATAAGTCCTAAGTTTGAACTAGAATTATATTTTTCTTCCTGACTCTTATCCTATTAGCATATGTTATTTTAATTGCTATTTTATTGTTGTTATTGTCTTTTCCCATTAAATGTTCAATACATGTGAATAATATTTCTTTATAATTGCCACCCACAAATATAAGTATTAATATGTTTAGTCTGAAAAAGCGAAGAGCTGTCATTAAATGGAACCTTGCAGGCTTTAATCAGAAATAATGGCATAAGCAAAGTAAAGCAAATTCAAGGTGTCTGAAAGGGAGTTCCTAGTGGCCTTTTAAAAATGATTACAAGCCTGGCCAGGGGTGCCTTTGGGGAATGGCATACAAAGAGAAAACAATCTCCATGTAGAGCCATTTCAGTTTACTGTTGAATCGCCAGGAAGCAACAACTGTGGAAATTGCTCCTGGTCTGGCGGTTGTTTGGCTGACAGCTCTGTGTCAGGTCACTCACAATGGATTTCTGCAGCTTTAGTGGTGTGATTTTACACAAGGGCAACACATCTGTAAACAATTTCCTTATTTTCAGGGCCTTTCCTCAGACATCAACCTCAAGTCCAACCTCCTTCCCAGCTTCTGTACCTCCATAAATACTTTATCTTCTGCTTATCTCTCAAGAAAACTAGGCTCTTGTCAGTGACATTCAGTATGGTACTGAAGAGAAGTTAGCCAGGTGTCTCATCTGAGCTGATGAGTGAAATTTCAAACCTAAACTGTTTTAAACAGGTTCTGCCTCTAGGTTTGTGTACCCTCTTTAACCTGCCGTGACTCTCACTATAGCCCCACTGGTAAACAGATATGGAGCTGCAAAGCTATTAAATAATGTTCTTTTCTTAACCAAGAACTACCTGTATCATTCAAACTGACGGCTGGGATTGCAGGTTATTCACAGGTTGTTCTCTGAACAAAGGAATGCCTTAAAGAACAGGGAGCTGGCATGTTTGTGAACGTTACAAATTGAAGAGATTTGAGCTGGTGGGTGCTCTATGTCGGCCTTGAGTTACACCTGGTGTCACGAAATGTAAACAGGAGACCACAAGTACCTCATTATCAAGTGCTCTGGTATTTTCAATATATTGTGAATTTTAAGACAAACATGAAAGCTACCTCCAATGGCTGTGCTACCTGAGCTACACTGTATTATTGGATATTTAATATAATCACACATGTCTGATGTCACTTCTATGTTGATAATATAATTTGTTGTGCTAAATTCTTTTAAACAAGGATATTAAATGAACATCTAAGGAACACTATTATGTATGATTTAGAGAGGAAAGCAGGTATGCTAAATTCATCTGGGATTGGATAGTGTTCAAATACTGTGTGTTTGAGTGTACAAATAATAGAAAGCCCATGTAGACTGAGACTATACTTCCATTTTCCAGCTGCCCAAACCCGAATAATCACACAGAAACTATATTAGTTACAACACTGTTTTGGCCAGTGGCCTCAGGCATATTTCAAGCTAGCTCTTACATCTTAAATTAACCCATTTCTATTATTCTATATATATTATCACTGGCCATGGTGTTGCATCATTGTCCACATGTCTTGTTTCATCAGCAGCTGTCCGGCATCTGACCTGACTCTGCCTTCTTTTTCTCTGTATTTTTACTCGGATTTTCTACCTGGCTGTACTCTGCTAAGTCATTGGCTGAAACAGCTTTATTCATAAGCCAATACAGCAGCATATATACAGAAGGACATCCCACATCAACCCCACATTAGTTAGCAATTGTCAGTCCTAAATAAAAACCCAGGTAAATCTCTGCAATGGCCATTCTTCAGCATTTTGTGCATTTGTGTATACTCAGAACTGCTGTGTAATAAGGCAGCTGCTGGCATTTTATCTTATTGACTTGGTGCATTTGTGGTTTGTGGGTCTCCTAACATTGGGAGTGTGTGTATATCTAATGCCTTTACTTGCCATTGGGACTCTCTTCCTACTTTTGGGCAGCCTTGTCCAACCTCTATATGACAGCTTTTGCATTGCCCTATTGTATCTGGTTTTGTGCTATGTGACTATCACCTCTTAGAGGCCTACTCTTTTCTAAAGAGGATAAAGAAGGGGAGTGGAACTGAGGGAGGGTGGAGGTATGGGAGAGCTAGGAGGAGTGAAGTGAGGGGAGCCAGAAATTGGGATGTATTGTTTGAGAGAAAAATCCATTTTCAATTAAGAAAGGGGGAAAATAATATAAAGAAAGTGAATGTATTTTTGCATTATGTTTGCTCACTTAAAGACACTTGAAACTGGGAGCTCCTGGGAGAAAACTACATTTATTATGTTTTTGTTAAACTGTTGAGTGAATAAAAAAGTGATTGAAATGAAAAGGGTTTGCATTTTCACAGTAAAATTAGTAACTGTGTATCATGTCCTAAGGGTACCCCCATTACCCTCACAAAAATGCAAGCCCATTGACTTTGTCCAAAATGGAGTGAAGTCTCAACTCAGGTTGGACAATACAAGGAATTTGGTAATTAGATAAAAGCTGATATTCCTCAAGAATTCTGAAATGTCGGCTAAAGGCAGTCATTCTCCTTGTCTCTGGCAACTTTCAGCATATCAAAGTCCATGCTAGCCCCCAGGCTCCTTCACCCTTAATCACGCATCTAGATGATTGCAGCTCACAGGCTTCCTTCATCCCAGACATCCTTCATTCATCTCTGTACAATGGCAATTCATCTCTGTATAATAACCCATGCCTTGGTTATTCCCACTACATTCTTTCTCGTTATTTCTATGATTCATACTCTCTAGTCCTGGCCATGTCCAATCTCATTCTTTTTATCCATGCTCTGGACTCTCTTACATGCCTCTGGATATTTTCTTTCTCTTATCCACAATAAAACCTTCTCCATAATAATGAGAAATCATCTCAGTGGTTTCTTTTCTGCTCCTCCACTTAATCTGGGGATCTGAAACCTTCTTTACATTCTTCGCTGTGCATATGCAATGAACTTAAATTTGCCCTTCTTTCCTTTGACTCACCCTTTTTATTTGAGCAGTTAACATTTAATGTTGAGTCTACTAAATCTCTAAACATTAATTTTACTCAGGATACTGCCATTACCATGGTATAATACTGGATGCAATCTTTTTTTTTTCTGTTTCCTAAAATAAAGGATGAAGTCTGTCCCAAAGATGAAGAGGATGAAGTGCAGAGATGTGTGTGGGCTTCTGCTGTCAATGTCAAAGACAAGTTCATTTATGTGGCTCAGCCAACTTTGGATAGAATCCTGATTGTTGATGTGCAGTCTCAAAAAGTTGTTCAGGTATGATTGAGGGATACTTTTGAAGATGAACATTAAAAGGAATTTTTGCGTTAATCTTAGAGTCTCTACTACCTAACTTGCTTACTGATATTTGGTTATTACAAATTTCTTTCATTACTTGGACAATTAAATACATTTATGCTTTCTAAGAGTGTTTTCTAACTATTATCTTTGCATCTAGTGAATTAAGAGAAAAAATTTCAAAGATCTTTTATTTTATAATATTTAAATTTTGGACTCTATAATATTACATGACTAATTGCCTTATTCTATCCCACACAGGAAAATCATGTTTGGAAGCCAATTGAGATTTCCCTAGCTATTACCTTAACAAAAGCTGACACAGTAGTAAAATTTACAAGTTAGTAAAAAATATTAGATTGCTATAAATAATAAAACAGAACCGTATGTCAATGATACAGAAGCCAACCTTTAATAGATACTGTCATGATGATGAATTCACAACATATTTCGTTCATGTTTCTATATGAACCACCATGATTGAGCTCTTACTCTTTCCAAAACTATGGGGTGAGAGTCAATTTGCTTAAATTCAAATGTAAAATAACACACGAAAAGTATTGTATCTTGGAAACCTGTCTCCAAAATTTAGACATGGGCCAGTAAGATTTTTGGCCTCAGTACAAGAAAAAGAATAAGGAAAAAAAGTTTATGCTAGCATTATGAGAGATGTATAACTTTTAGATGAAAGTAATCACTATTTGTGTTTTAAAGTTATATTGAAGCTAAAATAAAGTCATTCAGGTAAAATATTTACATTAACCCTGGCATATAAAGAGCCACATTTATCTATTACCTATCTACTACCTAAGTGCCTTAGAGACAGCCAAACTACCCCTTACATGTATAGATAAGTTTTATAGTCAATATTGACATAAAATTAACCCACACATTTTGATTTCTATCTAAAAGAATAAAATTGTTATGAAGCACAAAGGAAAAAACGAGTAATTGTGTTGTTAACCCTTTCACATGAATTCATCCACCCATCCATCCATCCAGCCAATCATTCATCTATTCATGCTATATTCATGGATTATTTGCTATTGCAAGATGTATTGACTTTGAATAAACGAATGTAATTGGTTCTAATATAAGGCTCTGGTGCCTGCCATAACCTACATTCCCAGCTGACACTGAGTCTAATCAGATTCTGATGTGAGAATGGGTAGTGAAATATTGACTAAAATTATGAGTAGGTTCTAAAACTTCCAGGCTCACATATTTATACATGGCCCCTTACCTATCGTGAGAACAAATAGTTTGTTATGTTACAGTTCATTTGCATATGATTTGGAGGGTGCTGAATTTTGACAAGAGTAGTTTTATTTTGATTTACTCTAAAATAGGCCAGTGTAAGTTAAAAGCATTTGGTCTAAAATGATCAGGATTCTTTGCCAGAAATTTAAAATTAGATTCATGATCAAGACTAATCACGTTGGTCTTTAAACTCAATTTTAAATAGGGACTGACACTTACTGAGTATATATTTCCTACTAGGCATTCAAAGTGGGGAAAGCCAACATCACTTATTATTTATATAATTTTGCCTTCAGAAAATGATGTCAAATTAAAAATTAATAGAAGTAATGGATAATAAAATGGCCAAATGCTGTGCAAGGATCACATGAATTATTGTTTTCTAAGTCCCTGGTATAGTTATAAAACACAAGGAAATTGTAAGAACTCATGAAATTCTAAGAAAGAGAAAGTAGATTCTGACTAAGCTATGTGGAGGCTTTTCAATCTCAAGTTTAACACCTAGATTAGAAAAGTATGTGTGAGTACAAATGGATTCTCCTTAACGTTATGTTGTTGAAGTATTGATATCATTATAACTCCTTCATAACAATCTTACCAAATATATAATTTCATATATTTTGCCACCATTTTTATTGCCATATTTGGAGATGAATGGAAATGAAAAGTATGTATTATTTTATTCTGGCTTCTAAGTCTGGTAATTACTAGTCTTGCGAAGAGTTCTAATTTCACGTAGATTGTGTTTGTATTATAATTTTGCTGGAAGGAGTTGACTAGAATTAATTATTTGTAATTATGGAGTGTATATTTGTATATTCACCAATGTAAAATCAAGTATAATCTCAAAACCTTCAATCAAGGCATTGTGTAGTCTTTTGTAGGCACAGACTTGCAGAGACTTTGTTAGTGTACATGCATGTTCCTAACTGGTATTTGGTAATTTGTTAACATACAGAAATTGTCTAGAATGATTTTAAGCTTCAGGTAAAGGGCTCTGATGTGCCTAGAGTTAAGCTATTTCCAGCCATGAGTCATATAGTGTACATGTGCTCAGTGTTAGCAAATCAGTAATATATGTTAATTAACTTAATTTCAAACATACATACACACACACACACACACAAACACACATACACCCCCCCACACACATATTTGATCAAGTGGCTAATATTTTGTAGCCAGAACTATTAGAATCCAGTCTTCTAATTCCTCTAAAGCAATAAGGACAATTTCAATATTCAGTACTTGAATGTTAATAATAATGTGACAGTAATTTTCACAAATAATTAAAATCAGTAGTATTTGTACATATTAATCTATGTTCTAACAATTTAAAATTAATGAGCAATTAAAGCATATTTAATTTATTTATGATAATTATAAACAATGCCACTAGCTATATATTTGTGTTATTTAGTGTTTTGTACATGGCATATCAAATTACAAATATATTTATATGATTATATATATTTGGTCATATATACAAACACATTTTATACACAAGTATATGTACATAATTATAAATACACAAACTTGCATGCCATATACAAGGTTAAATATGAAAAGCATATTTAATTTGTTGTTTTTAAGCTTATTACATGTGTTTAATTTTAATAAGGAAAATGTGGAAACATACTGTTAAACAATTGTGAAACAGCATGTGTTTGTATTATTGGTTAATTTCTATGAAAAAACTAAATTTCTAACTAGCACTATAATGAATATGTTAGTAATATTACAAAGGTATTTCTTTGGTGGTATTATTTCTCATAATCCTACATTAATGTGAGATTTTTAAACTGAGAATAACTACTTTCAGATGTTAAATTTGTGCATTATAATCAAGGTTGAAATTAAAAATGCTATAGGATAACCTAAAATTTGCTCAGGTTGAAATAAACACTAAAACAATTCTAAATAACATTTTAAATAAGGGTAACAGAACTTTAAGCAGAATTAAGAACAACAATAACAACAAAATCAGTTCTGAAGTAATAATACTGCAGGCATAATATCCCACATCAAGGCAAAGCCAGCTTGGTGAGTCATTGAGTGAAGGAAATGAGTGAACCTGAGGGCTCCTGCAGAGGAACACATGAGAGGCAAGTGAAGCCCCAATCCTGAAAGACTGACTAAGAGAAAACAAATCTTTGGGTACTATTCCAATCTGCTGGAAAAAAATTAAAAGCCACACCCAGTTTTGGTTCTTTGTCTTTTTCAGATATATATTTTATCATAAAAATGAACTAAAATTTAGATTGGAAGTGACATTGCTTATACTAGGAATGATTTCATGTGCTAATGAGCAAAGAAGTAGGTAGTCCTGTGACATGTTAAAATTTAACTGCCAACATTATAGTCTTTCTGTTTAAGGTTGAATTGTAATAACATTTAGGCACGCAGGAGTTAAGACCCTTGCTGCCAAGTCTAAGTTTGATCCCCAGAACCCACTAGTAGAGAGACAGTGTTACTTCACAAGTTATTTCTCCCACTTCCACACGTGAGACACAGCATGCGTGTATCCACACACAAACACACACATTGAATAAGAGGTTTTATATCTCTACAAACTATTGTTCGGCATTGGGAAGCATAACGTTTTTGGGAAATACTGTTCCTGGACTTTAAAAAGTGAAAATGATTTAGAGAAAGAAAATAGATGAAGGATACAACAATATAACTTCAAGGACCCAAGCGACACCACTCTTCTAATAGATATATTGACAGTGAAAATTCCAAAAGCAAAAGAAGCAGAAATGAAGTGTTAGAACATTTAGAAAAAGAGTGGGTCAACATTTTTATAGTCAGTGAAAACCACCAGGCACATACCCAGGAGCTCATTAATCTCGAAGGAAGAGTTCAAAGTAGCTAACACCATGATGCCTTCTGAAATTCTGAATGGTCCTTAGAAGCAGTAAGAGAAATACAGACAAAGGTTCCCCAACTGATCAGTTAGTACATATCTCGCTGGGTCTAAGTGATACGGAAAATTTGAAATATTAAAGAAAAGCAAAAGCAGGCTTACTTGTTGTGCAAGTACAAGAACTGGAATTTGAATACCTAGCATCTACATAAAAATTAAATACTGAACACGGCCAGTGTTAGGAGAAGAAAAGAGGAGAGAGGAATATGCCTGGCAATGCCTAGTCAGACAGCATTACTAAATGGCAAGCTTCATGTCTAGTAACAGAACTTGTCTGAAGAGAATATACTGGGAGTGTTAGGGAAAGACACTCAATGTTCTCTTGCTTCTACATGCATGCACGTAAGTCCTTCCCCACACATGTGCATGGTCACACAAACATACACAAACACACGTTCACACAATAAAAATCTAAATAATAAATCTTTAAGAAGAGAAAATAGAAGTTAGAAATAAGGGAAGGAAGAATGGATGAAGAGATTATTCATGAAGAATAATTCTATATCCAGAAAAAGAAATGTCCTCTAAAAATGAGAGAAAATTTATGGTAAGCAAAATCCCATAGTGCTCATTTTTCCTGGTGCTGACTTTCAGAAATTCTACTGAGAACCCTGGTGAAATGAAGTCCAATTAACTTGACAGTGTAAATAAATAAACATTTAAATATAGATAAATTCATGGGCAATAATAAGAACTAGTGATTATGCATTTAAAGTTGATTTTTAGTTTCCTATGAGATTTAAAAGCAATGCAAATTAAAAGTTGTGCATTTAAAAGACAATTCACTTTAAAGTCAATAGACTCACACCCATTTCTAAATATATTTTGTGTTTTTTATATAATTTAAGAGAAGGAGAACAATTAAAATATTTAGTCAGTGACTCTGAATAACAAAGAAGTTGAAAATAAGAAATGGAAAGGAACTGAGCAAAAGTAAATGAAATAGTGAGCACCAAGGAAAGTCAGATGTTGGGACTGAAATTTGGCCTTCTAAAAAGTAAGCAACATCCCACCAAACTTATCTTGATGGTCAAAGAAAAAGGCGAAATTGCCCACAGGTGAATAATCTGAAAATCTAAAACGTTTTGATTGGCATAGAACCAAATGAAGAAACACTTTAACAAGTGAGGTAAAAATGTGCATATAGAAAATTATTGCTAAAATAATTAAAGAAATAGATGGAAATGTATCTATCATACATGATTTGGAAGATATTAGATTGTTTAGATGCTAATTCCAGCTAAAGTCATTCATGGATTCGAAGAAAAATTCTGAACAGAGATAAGACAGATAGGACAGAACATCCTAAAATTTGTATGACAACCCAAACAGCCAAATCAGTGCATCAATAAATAAGAATAAATTTGGAGAACATCTGTTTTTTTTATTTATAAAATTAATATAAAGCAACAATAATACTCAGAAAGAGACATATCGATGAATTAAATAGAATAGAAATTCCTGAAATTCCTAAATATGTGCACAAATTGTTTTTGAAATAATGTATCAGGATTTTTCAGTAAAGATAATTTAAGCTTTTACTCAAGTGGATATGCATGCAAGAAAGAATGAAGTTGTACCCTTATCCATCACCACAGACAAGAGTAGCTCAAAATAAAAGACAAACATACAAATATATATATATATATATATATATATATATGTGTGTATAAAATAAACTTCTAGATGAAACCAAGCATGAACCTAAAGCACTCTAGATATGCTGATGCCATCTTGTATAAGAATCGATCTCCAGAGTAAATTGGGAGCATGGAGACCTTGGGAAAGGGTTAAAGGGGAGGGGAGAGGCAGAGAGGAGAGCAGAAAAAAATGTAGCGCTCAATAAAAATCAATAAAAAATCCTAAAAAAACAATGCAAAGCAAAGGGTAATTAAAAATTAGTAAACAAAATGGACAGCATAAATGTATTTAAAGATTTCACAGCAGATGATATAAAGAAAGCATATTATTCATATTTCTAATAGAGATTGAGATCTAGAACCTGCAGAAAATTTTTATACAAAACTTAGTCAAATAGACTTGACCGAGTCCAAGGATTTGAATGTACATTTTAAATAAATTATAAAATATACGTAAGCAGCCCATAAGCAGAGAAAAGGGTTGCTTCTCATTATGATGTTTTAAGAAAATGAAAATGAAATTTACAGAGAGGTTCAATTCATACTTATCATTAAACCAAGCAGATTATGTTCACAAGAATATACTGAGGCGTGAACTTTTACACAATATTAGTAGGGATGTACACAGAGGAGCAACCAGGAAATGCAGCACCATGGCTTGTCAAAATTTAAATGGCCATTACTATGTAACAAAGAAATGGCGTGTCTGTATATATCCGCACAGTGCTGAAAGTGAGACAGGGACTCAATACTGATGTCTTTCAGTAAATGGATACACAAAGAAATGTGGCATGTTATATAATGGATTATTTCTTCATTCATTAAAATCTAATATTCTGTCTCTGCCTAACAAGGCGGAATTGTAAGCAACTGACACCCACCCAGCAACTATGAGGTTTGGGGCAATCCCAACTCTAACTTCTTTCTTTGTATAACAGGAAATTTAATTGCTTAATCACTGTGTTAACTCCCTGTCCAATCCCTCTTTTTAGTGAATATATGTGTGTGTGTGTGTGTGTGTGTGCATGTATGTGAGTGTGTGTGTGCATGTATGTGAGTGTGTGTGTATGCATGTATGTGAGTGTGTGTGTATGCATGTATGTGAGTGTGTGTGTTTATGCATGTATGTGAGTGTGTGTGTGCATGTATGTGAGTGTGTGTGTATGCTTTACTCCTTCTGATATATATTAAGGCCTGTTTTCTCTAAATAGCCTCAAAATTACTTCCCTCCCCCTTGATTTTTCTTAAGTAGGAGAGATAGAACTCAGGGCCCTGAATTTGCTAGGCAAGTATTGCCTGAATGAGTTAAATACTTGCCATTTCATTTTAAAGAAACTGCTAAAATGCATGTGTTTCTTATTAAAAACAAATAAAAAGTTAAATAATTTTGACTTCATTTAAGCTTTCTGTTCGCTCTCCACATATAATTTTAGCTCATTCATATATTAAGATAATGAGTTTCCTAATTCTTTTACCTGTTGTATGATATAATCTATCTTTATATTTGTCTTAAATTACCTTAGCAGTGTGTGGATTTGACTGTCGGAACATGCATGCTTAAAAAAAAAATTCTGTGCATATCCTGGAGACTTGACTTTTATGCTATTAAATACCCCCATGCTTTTTCCTAAATTAAAAAAAATCTAAAAAGATTGATTTCATAGATTTAGATAAATACTATGCTGGTGGCGTGATAATCCATGTTGCTCAAATTTAAAGACAATATTGCTACCCATTAAAATATAAGTAAAATAAATTATTTCTGCCTAAACCTTTATCCAAAGACAGAGCATACAAAGTTTATAGTGAAGGATGCAGAACAAAGAGAATATTCCAAACTGCATCCTTTGTGTGTTTGACCACTTGAAAGCTCTAAATTAAAACCTGCATTTTCCAAAATTCAAATTCTTTATCCTTTTGTTTTTCTATCCCTTATATTGGACACTTAGACCAAAACATTAACCATAATAGAAATTAGCTGTCTCCTAAACACTACAGAAAGTACTAGAGAATTCATTAGACTGCTGGTGAATGGAACAGTGAAGTCCAGAAGCAAAGGCACTGTCCCTGGAGTTAGCAACAACAAAGTCAGTACACTTACTTAAATGGGCTCCTCAAGGTTTCTGCTTTTACTCAAATATATCACCGTAACTTATATGGGGCTGGGGTTGACACAAAGGCCTTGGCCAACCTAAATGTCTCTGCTTCAGAGATACAGATCCAGGCCTTGCTGTTCTTAAGACAAGATCTAGACATGTGGCTCAAGCCATGCAGGGATTGGTGATGCCCCTGTGTCCTCCGCAGGGTGCTGGGGTTGTAGGTGTGCACAACCATGACCACAGTCTCCAGAATTTATACTGTCTATGATATCACATTTCTGGCCTTTTCCTTTGCATCATCTCATTTTGTGGACTCATAGTAAATGTATACTTGATGACTACAAATTTTTCCAACATTGTTATAAATTTACACAATAGTTTTAGAAAAGAGACTAGTTTCTTGTGATATAAATATTTTCAGCTTTGCTCTGAAGTTGATAACAATCAGGAAATATTTGTATACTTGTTTTCAATAGAAACATCAACATCATTTTTATCTGTACCAGAAAGTATAAAGTGACAAAAATTTAACAGTATCTCGAAATGTGCTATTATTTTAAACATCGAATAATTTCAGATATTTTCTAGAGTGACATCCAGCTGATGTTTCGCTTTCTAGGTGATTAACTAGTAAACAATTGACCTCATTTCATTGTCTATGGAACAAGATTCTGTTCTGCCTGGGTGCAGAAGAGGCTTAGTGTGACACTTTGGGAGTATTTTTGGGATCATCAGCAGTCTCCTCCAGCCATTAGCGCATTATCTTGAGAATCTACATCATTAGTTTAAATTAGGTTCACTTAATTAGCCAGCTGGTACTCTCCTTGTCAGACTGGTAAACAAGCTTGCTCCTCTGTTTCCTCATGTCAAGTCTCAGCCCTTCTTCTCTGTCTTGCTGCTATTGTCATTGTTCCTCCCTAGCAAAGTGAACCGTCTTCACAGACCCTGATGCACCTTGTCCGTGAGCAGTGCACTATACACTTTGTTCTTTGTATTTGTTGTACTTACCCAAGAAAGACCGATGACTCATGTTAACCCCTACGTATATGAATTCCTGATTATTATAATACTTTGACATCAATAACACGATTATGAAAATAATGCAACATTTACTAGTGTGCACCCATCTATACACTACAAGGTGGAACTAGGGGCTCCTCAAAGAGCATGCTAAGTAAACAATCTACCAAGTGAGTAAACTGTACTGCAGCTGAGTTCCTACCATAGTTGCAGTGATAGTAGTTCAGTAGTGCTTAATATTCACCAGGCACAGATATCCATTCCCTATTGTAATCGTCACAAGAATTTTTGAAAGTAGGTATTACTAGTTCTATCTTATAAGAATATCAAGATTAATGCCTACCTAAGGTCTTGCTATTTCAAAATATTTAGAAGGGTTTTAGATCCATGAGTTTCTGCTCATGTTTCAAAGTAGAGCAGTATCTCCCACATCTTCATATATATAAAGTATAAACTGGTAAACCTAGGCAGATCATCTTCTGTGTTCATAGAGGTTGTGTTCATAATGGGAAGAGTATAGTATCGTGTACATGAGGCAGATGACCTCTGATGGGACAGCATGATTTTTTTACCCCTGTGGATGGCTGTACATCCATGTAGGGTATTAGCTAGAAAAGGCCTTGAAACAGCAAAAGCAGTGTCTAAGTTCTAGCAAAGTGGAAATTCCCATTAGAATCTCTTCTTGATCCTAAGCAAACATCTCCAAGCCTTCATCATTTGTCCTATTGTATTCTTAAAAACCAAATATGTGAAAGGTTTTCCTGGTTGTTGCTATTGTTTACACTGAGCTATTTCTCTAACAGTCTGGTGACTTGATGATTATTCTATTTCATACAGCTGTTATAACCACATACACATCAAGTTTAAAATTTAAAAGAGAAGATATAAAATGCCAAAGGACCCTTCCTGCTTTTTCACCATTTCACTGATAGGAGCCATCTCTTTTGTTGCTCATGAAAAGAAATTATGGATTAATGTATGCAAAAATTTAAGTGCAACACTTGGCATTGATCCAAACCAGTTACGTAAATATAATAACAGCCATTGCATGGGTAATAAAACTAGTTACTTGATTTTATAATGCCAAATGTAGTAGTTTCTTTGTATGCGCTTATGCAGCAACTGAAGTTCATTAACAAAAATTCAGGCTTTTTTTTTTCCTTCTGCTACCTCCTCAAGTATTACCTAATCCTACTTGAACTTACTATTTCATCAACTCACAGTAGCCTTGAAAACACAGAAAAACATTCTCTTATGATAGCATCCAAAGCAAGAGGGGCATGAAAAATGGGTCAAGGAGGATATTCCATGACTGTCTTGGTATCGTTCTCCAAAATTGTGGCTCCACTTAGTGTTTACGATGTTTTCAATTGTTCTTGATTACAGGCAGTGAGCACAGATCCTGTACCAGTTAAATTACACTATGACAAGTCACATGACCAGGTCTGGGTGCTGAGCTGGGGCAGCATGGAGAAGACATCACCAACTCTACAGGTAACATGACATGAGAGCTGAGGAAGTGACAACTTTTAAACCTTTAGGTATCTCAGAGACGTTCATGGCCATATACCGGACGCTCTTCTTTACAGGAACTGTGGTTTCAATTGCCATGTATGCATGGAAACAACAAAATAAAATGTCTAAAACTCAAGTACTTATTGAAAACCAGGATTATCAGAGATAACATTAAAGATTCCATTAATATGGTAAAAATGAATGACAATAAACATTTAATGCCATTGGAAAAAGAAACATTACAACTTACCTTACTCTGTATGGTGTTGCTGTAACAGAACCTCGGCACTATTAGAACATGCTGGCAGCTTCTGTCAAGAGCCTCAAATGATGCAGCCAAGCATGGGTACCAGAGAAGGTTTAGTGATATAACTGAGACACATCCTCAGTAACCATCCACCCATTAATAGACAGGGAAGGACATGTTTGAACTGTGGTCCTGCTCCAGTACTCTCAGTGAGGCCTTGAGGTAGAGAGCAAAGAATCTGACCACAAGGTAAAGGTTGTTCTTTCTATCATCTTTAGCATCTAGAGTCTGGTAATATGAGTCCCAGCTTACTTCTCATTGGGGGATGTGCTGTGTTAGTCTTGGGACAATTGTCTCTTTATGAGGTCATTGACATGATGACTTCACAGAAGCAGAGGAAGAGAGTAATCAGAAGACTGTGACCCTGTTCCACAGCCCTCAGATCCTCAGAGACAAGGTTAAGGGGAAGAAGGGTGGGTGCTGGAAATCTGATGTGCACTACTTTCTCACACTGCCTGCGAACACAGCATTACCTGGAGTGTGCCGCTAATGCAGAGCCCTAAATCACCAAACTTTTTGCATATGTAAAAGGTAGGTTAGATGTAGTATTTTGATTCCCAAGTAGCTGTCACTAAGTCTTTTAAATGTTTCTGAGTATTTTTCAAATTTTATTCAAATGCTAGAACTCTTGAGATGAATTAATTTAATAAGCTATGATAAAGATAGTTCATTTTATATTTAGAAATGGTGACATTTTAAATGTCAGAAACACAGTATATTATCTCAGTTCCCTATTTAGCAACTCAAACCATTCTAAAACTTCATATTTTAAACTATGAGTACCCTAGACTTAAACTGAACTAGCCATATCCTTTTGTGAAGTGGTAGCCATTTGGGCTATATGCAGGTGAGATCTTTCCATATTAATGTGGCTCCAGTCACCACTGTCCCACTGGCTCACTTCCAGGTCCATCACAAGCAGTGATGCCCTTGGAGTACTTGCTTCTTTGCTTAGCTTCTTTCTGAGCTCCTGCCCACAAGCCAGATATCTGCACAGTCCAGCACTTTCAGAAGACAAGAGTGGAAGCTCAAGGGGACATACTTAGCATTTGTACTAAAATTCACAGTCACTTTTGCCACATCTCATTAAGTCCAGTAAAACCTCTCTGTTTATCACACGGAGGGTGGAGAAAAAGAAAGCAGCTTATTTGTTCCTGGACGCTTAGTGCTGAAATAATCGCACAAAAACTGTATTAATTAAATTACTGCTGGGTCCATTAGCTCTAGGTTCTTATTGGCTAATTCTTGCCTATTAATTTAACCAATTTCTATTAATCTGTGTATAGCCACGTGGCTGTGGCTTTCCAGCTAAAGTTCTGGCGTCTGTCTCCAGTGGGGCTACATGGCATCTCTCCATACCATGACCTTCCGTCAAAATCAGACCTTCTTTCTCCCAGCATTCAGCTTAGGTTTCCCCGCCTACCTCTATTCTACTCTATCAGGCCAAACCAGTTTTCTTTATTCATTAATGATAGTCACAGCATACAGAGGGGAATCCCACATCAGGGGATGATTGAGCAATACCACTACACCCTTCATAGTGAAAGACTGCACAAGTGGCACCTGCTCAGACAAGGAAATAGTCCTAATTATTGGAGATTCAATATTTAAGTCTAATGTTGACAAGACAAAATGGCCCAACATGTCCAAGTATGTGGCTATAAAATTATATATTTCTGGGATGGTTAATAGCTCTGACTTTTCTCCCAAAGGATATATGCTCTGTTTCCAGCACCGACATGGCTACTCTACACCATCTGCAACTCTAGTCCCAGGCAATCTGATTACCTCTTTTGGCCCCCTTGAGCACTTGGAACATGTACATGCATGCCAGCAAAATACCATGCATACAAAATAATATATATGTGTGTGTATATATATATATATATTTGTGTTTTATATACATTTATATATATGCCTACAAATTATTTTAATGCTATTGTTTTCATTGGTTTTAAAACTTAAATAATTTTACAAGCTCGAATACTTTTTTCTTAAAAAAATAGCAGCAAGTGTTTTTAATGTATTTTTTGTTGCTGTTATTCATATGTTTCTTTGTTTTAATCAATTACTTCACTTCTCTTTTAGTTTAGCTACTCAGATGACTAAAACAACAAGTTTTGAAATAGTCACAAAAGTTTTTATTTAAAACCTTAAATATTTTACAGACCACCCCCTCTAAGACTTTGTAGACTTCCTAAGTAATTTTATCCACATTATTTGGTCCTTGAAAAATGACATCTTTGTTTTCTCTGAGTACCTAATAAAACTCTTTACGTTATGGAATATGGTGATTTTAAGACAAATTTCTAAGTAAGAATTAGACCATATCTGAAAACATAAAATAAAAGGAAGAAAGGAAGAAGAAGGAAGGTTTCTATCAGAGTAGTTTACATAAGAAAAATTTTAGCTGGGTAGTGGTGGTGCAAGCCTGTAATCCCAGTACTCGAGAGGCAGAGGCAAGCAGATCTAAATGAGTTTGAGGCCAGCCTGGTCTACAAAAGCTAGTTCTAGGACAGGCTCCAAAGCTGAAGAGAAACCTTGTCTCGAAAAAAAGAAAAATTTTAATTTTATATTAAGACAAGCTTATTGAAGACAGGTGGATTGCAGAAAGATTATATATATGTAATACACATACATATGTATAAAAAGGTAGATGGCGCTGACTGGCTTGATATGTGGGTAGACAGATGATGGATGGATAGATAGGAAGGTAGCTAGCTAGCTAGATGATACATGGATAAATAGAAGATAAATAGAAACACATAGAGATACACAGACAGACTTTGGAATGTCATGTCTCGGCTCTCATGAGACCAAATGCTAGTGTCTTGAGAGTAATTAACCGCCAAAATCTCCCAAGCACATGTATTAGGTCATCATTTCTTGAGTGGCTTGCCAATACCCTTTGCTAAGAAAGTCATGACTCTGCAGAAATGTCCAATAAGCATGGAAATCTATCACCCAGCAGGATTTTTAGGAAACATGTGCAAAGTAAATAGAATTTCAGATGTGTGAAAGCTGGGATGAACGATTCTTCTGAGAAACTAAATTCATAATCAAAACAGTGGACAGGCCCTTATTCTTATCTATGTTAGCCATGGTTCAGTATTTTTTTTTCAGTGGGACAGGTCACATCCTGCTTCTTCAATGTCTGGACAGGACTGGGGAAGAATGGGCTTTCTCCTTCCCAGAATTCTGTTCTCATTGACTCACCTTTACTTCCTGTCTGGTTGTCCCACCTATATTTTCTGCCTGGATACTGACCAATCAGCATTTATTTAAAACATAATTGACAAATTAGTAATTCTCCACAGAGTTTCTAAAATGTAGAAACTGCTATTCTTAAAGTCATGGTGAAAGTGTAGCCTACAGTTTCACAGTTGCTGAGGAGTATGATTTCACATGCAGAACAGGCTTAGCCATGAGTGCTTTTAGTTGCTCGTCCACCACCTAGCCCTTTGCATACTCATTATTGGAACAGAATTTTAATTAAATGATTGTTTCTTTCAACACTGACAAGGTACAGGAAAAATAAGGGGACTCCAGAACTTGATGCATTGTAGAATATGAGGAATAAAATAATGTAAATATAATCATATTTTATGTAGAACTGGACCTTCAGTATTGTCCTCTCATTTTCATATTTGTGGCATCTAGCCCACGCATGAAAATGAGTACACATGTAAACATGCACATACACACAAAAAAAGTGCATTTAAAAATTTTTTAAAACAAAATTTTATTTCAAGGTTTTCAGAAGTTAAAGTGGTCTGTTTTGTTCTTGTTTTCATGGTTTTATTGCTATCTTTGTTCTATAGAAGAAATTATGTCATAGTAATTCTTTGTATATGTGTGTTTGTTTTACTATTTTCATAGCTTCTGCAATGCACAGGTTGCACACGTGTATTTGTAATCCTGTGTCTCTTAGTCATCAGAGGTATTCTGAGAATGTCCTAAGGTGTGTGCCTTGTGCATAATGCATATGTTGTACTTTGTGGAAAGTTTACTTCTCAGAAATGAGCTACATATTATGGATCACAATTTGCTACTAAGAAAACAGCTCTCAAAAAAAAAAACCAGTTTATTCATACAAATGTATTTATCTTGAAGAAAACTAAGCCCCATACTACACTCCTTCGGTCTAAACCTGGTGTATTGTGTTTAGGTGATAACCCTGGCCAGTGGGAACGTACCACACCACACCATTCACACACAGCCAGTTGGGAAACAGTTTGACCGAGTGGATGATTTTTTCATCCCCACCACAACACTTATTATCACCCATATTAGGTAAGTGCAAAGATGAATGATCCGTTTTTAAAGTTTTCTCTCTAATCTTAATAAAAGATGCAAAAAAATCAAGAAGCAGTTTATAAAGCAAATGCAATTAATAGTCACATGTGATTTTTAGTTTCTTGTACATGGTTATTCAATTTATCGGGATTAGTGGTGAACCAACTGCCATGAATTTCTTTTCATGTCTAATGAACAAACGTCTAACATCAAAAGTGTATTTTGTTATTTGAATCAGTTAACTCTGATACTTTTCCAAATTGTTATTAGTTTTTCCCCCTGCGATCTTATAAAATTTTCATAGTTCTTGAAAAAAAATGAAATCATTCTGATGAATGAATTCTCAAATAGAGAGAATGTGTGTTTTAGCATGACACAAGGAAGAATCACAGGTTCAGATGTATGATCAGTGTTACGATAATACCATAGTTTGAGATTATGTTGAGATCAGCATGAACTTCCATTAGGAAGTACAATAAGTGCATATGGAATGTTTGAAGCATGATCTTTCTAATGGGGTACTTTTTTTTTTCTCTCCCTCCTGTTGTATTATGCGGGAACAGCGGGCTATGTCCCACCCGGCTCCCGGCCACACGTCCACATGGCCACATGGCTATACCCGGAATACACAAATTACACACAAACTGAATCCATTTAAATACTGCCTGGCTCATTATCTCCAGCCTTTTCTTGGCTAGCTCTCACATCTAAACTAACCCATTATAAAAGTCTGTGTGTCACCACGAGGTGGTGACTTACCAGAAAAGTCTAACCTGCATCCATCTGTGGCGGGAGCCTCATGGATGGCTCACTCTCCCACTTCCTTTCTTCCCAGAACTTCCGTTCTGTCTACTCCACCCACCTAAGGGCTGACCTATCTTACAAGCCAGACAGAGTCTTTATTTAACCAATGAAAGCAACAGAAATAAAGGTGGACCCTCCTACACCCTCCAATTATTTACAAGGTGTGCAGGTAACATTCACTCAACGAGTGGTATCTGAACAAGGCCCCATAGCAGTGGTTAAAATGCTTGCCTGCATAGACAGCATTCACATCGGCCTTTTGTGCTATTCTGGATTACTGCACGTAGTTACCATATTGTCAGAAAATTGTGTTTTTAGGCTCAGAAGGATTTCTACATAGCAGACTATGAGGGCTGATGATAATTAGGAAGACAACCAAATATTATCTACAACCGGAGACATCATTTAATTTCAATTAATTAAGAAATAATGCTGTGCATTATTGAAATGATTTTAAAGTTGTGATTAATGATCCTTCTAATGCTTTAGCATTTATATTCCTTAAGGACTGTATATTGACATACATGGCTGCCTAGTCTGTGCCCTGTAAGAAATTAAAGTAATGGAGAGTGAACATTAACTATAACCATCCTATCTCCACATAGAACCTAATTTTACTGAACAGAGGTGATCATCCAATTTCCTATATTTCAGCTCAAAGTAACTGTTCCAACTGCTGCAATACTGATGATCAATAACAACACCAACAAAAATATTGTTCCTACTTCACAAATTAAATTGTTTATATACTGTTTCTTTAAAACAACTGGAATTTATTCCACATTTGAAGCGCCGTGGGAGTTAATGAGATTTGTTCTACCAATTTTTGTGGAGTAAATTGTCAAATGAATTTCCCACGTGAGTGAATGTGTTGGGACTGGATTTCTGTGAACTGTATATTCATAATGTGGCAGTGCTTCCTCACTTTTGTGTTTCAAATACACTTCCACATCTTTGGGAAATACGTGTTGGATGAATATTGACTTTCTTCCTCTGCCCTGGCATGTCATTAATCTGCTTTCTTCCCAGATTGCATCATCCTTAATTCATATAATTGATATCTTAGCGTCTAGAACACACCTGGTCCAGAGTCAGGACCTTAATGTCACAAATGAGGGATGCTTGAATTATGCTTCTCAAGGGAAGGAGGACAGTGACCCATTTCCTATGATTTGGCGTGGGGAAGAGCTATCTTTCAGGCATGCTGGGTTTCTCCATGTCATATAACATTCAGGCCACATGGATTGTGTGTAAATGGAGAACAATGGCAGAAACTCCCAGTCGGGGTCGAGTCCCAAAGAAAGGATTGCAATGTTAAGCTTCTTTTCTTGCAGCTTTCCACAGGATTCATGGCAGAAAGTGTGTGTGGTGGTGGGGGGGGGGGACTAAGGACGTTTATGCAGCTGGAATTAATTCTCCATGCATACCTTGGGACCAGTCAGTGTGGAGTCTTTCTTTCTTTGAGTGCCCATTGGTACAGTCAAAGAGATGATCACAGGCTGCAAATGCGCTGCTCAGCCCAGTTAGGGAGGATGGAGTCTC
>JAQHUG010000337.1:249187-261821 GCA_028555095.1 Dicrostonyx torquatus | reverse complement strand
ACCCTTGCTAAGGAATCCAAAGACTTTTGTAAATAACATGATGCAGTCTCTGCCTTTTCTAAGGTCATTGTCAATTGTGAGCAAAATATTCCAATTCCTTATTGTAAAATCACCAGGAATGAGGTGCCCAGAGCAGTCTCAGCCACCCACAGCCCCATCAATGTGGTGACAGCCAGGGCCATTAGGGGCTCTCTCTATGCCTTCTGGCCAGGAGTTCTTCTTGCATATGGTAAAACATGTGAGGGGAAATTAAAGCAAGCAGGCAAGTATCATTATGCTGAGTGATCAGTGGGTCAGACAGGCAGGGAGTAACCCCCATCTCTTGACAGATCCAAAAACACCCATGATCTATAGGCACCTTCCATGAAGCTGTAGACCCATTAACCACATCACAAGTGAGGTTAAGAAGAGGGTGTCTGGTGTACGAGACACAAGTTGCAGTCGATATCTGCCAAAGGGGGATAGTCAGTCCCTTGAATTTCCAATTTACACTCTATGGGAAGGAAGTCAGGATAAGAAGTGTAAATAGCTTCTCAGCTTATATCCTCAGTCAAGGGCAGAGAGAAATAAATGTGTACATGTCCCTTTACTTGACTGTGATCAGCTCAATGTCCCACAATTTAGGAACAAAGGACTAGGAATTTGTGCCATCCACAGTGTGCAGGGCTTTCCTACATCAACTAATCAACCAGCTTAAAGCTTTCCCCCATAGGCACACCCAGAGTTCAACTCAGTGTAAACAATCCCATATGGAAACTCCATCTTCAGCAGAGGTAACATTCTGTTAAGTCTACAGTTAAAGCTATTCCCTCTCAGTACCTAAAGAGGCTTCCTGGTCGTTTCGACATCCAGTTAGTTCAACGGAATCCTTGCTGTCTCTTTTCATCATATTCCTCTGTCTGCTAGGCCAGCAGAACAACAGAATGTCACAAAAACAACCTTCTGCCATTGTGCAGTGCCACCTCATTGACACCCTCTTTCAAGGCATGCATTGTGACTTTAGGGGCAGGAGGTGAGTGTGACACGTGTAAGGGACTGTAGAGGCTGAGATGCAGACAGGGGCAGAGCGAGGTACAGAACATCTTAGAGAGGGAAAGTATGGGGAGGGGTATCTCCTTCATTCAGACCTTGTACCCACAAAATTATCAAGATTGTTATTTATTATTATTATTAATATTATTATCTATAGAACATAAGAGCTATTTTTTTAGTGTTAAGATGTACCAGTAATGTTGGAAGTGAGTTAGAGTTTTAAGTCAGGATAGAGACAGTGATCTTCTTTGCTAATAATGGTGGTCAGGTGCCAGGGTTAAGAATCTTGGGCATCCCCAAGGATCTCAAATGGCCAACAGAGAGATCTCTGGGGTGGAGGGGGTCATCATCCAAGCCTTATCACCAAGTAGGGGACACAGTTGGTCTGAAGAGAAGTTCAGGACCTGACAACAGGATTTTCAGACCATTACTAGCAGACAATGGATTAAGGCAGAGAGGGCACCAAAAACAAAACCTGTCAACCAAGTAGAACTGAAGGGAATATGCCGAACATTCGTGGAAGGACATCCACTGTGTCCACTGAAGGCCTTGGTAGAGTTCATTCTCCACACCCGCACAAGACAGAGCAGGGACGTCAATACTCAACAGTCATCAACAGTTGTTTTGGGGAAAGTTTAGAATGGATAATAAGGAAAAACTCACTGATTATCCCTTTGGATGAAGTGTATGGATACAGGATGGTCTGGAAAATGTATGTAATGGGCTGGGAGTCCTGTAAACTGATACAAGTCTCAGAACCAATGTAAGAGTGGGCAGCCCCTAAGGTGTTGAATGGAAGCCACTTGTATGTTCCCGGCTGCTCGGCCCCAAAATAATCACACAGAAATCATATTATTTGCAATAATGTTTGACCAGTAGCTTATGTAGTAAGAGGGGTGGTTGTGTCCCAGCCAAGGAACGTGGCCCGTTGTTCCCAGTGCCTGGCTCCCAGGCTTATACCCGAAATGATTACACACAACTGTATTCATTTAAACTCTGCCTGGCCCGTTATCACTAGCCTCGTCTGTGCTAACTCTCACATCTTAAACTAACCCATTTCTAATAGTCTGTGTATCACCACGTGTTGTGGCTTAACGGCATGAGTTTAACCTATGTCTGTCTCATCATGGCATCTGGCATCTTCCTTTCTCCCTAGCCTTCCGTTCTGTCTACTCTGCCCACCTAAGGGCTGTCCTATCCTACAGGCCAAGGCAGTCTCTTTATTAACCAATGAAAGCAACACAAAATGTAGAAAATCCCTCCTACACCAAGCTTAAGCATATTTCTGGCTATCTCATATCATAAATTAACCCATCTCTTTAATCTGTGTATTGCCACAAGGCTGAGTTGTCTGTCTCCTGTAGGGATACGAAGTTTCTCTCTGACTCCGCCTTCTTTCTCCCAGCAATAGTTTAATTTTCCCCGCCTACCTATGTTCTGCCCTGCACAGGCCTAAGACAGTTTCTTTATTAACCAATGGTATTCACACCATACTGAGGGGAATCCCATGTCACTAAGGCTCTGTAGAGGACATAGCCAAATATCAAATTCCCAGCAGAAAAGAGATTTACTACCCTGGGAGGAGGGTGCTGCCTCTACATCAGGTAAGGGCAGACAGAAGCAGTAGCAACAGCAGTTTATTTTCTTTCTTTCTTTCTTTCTTTTTTTCTGAGGCATGGGTTTTTAAGAAAAAGTAAAAGAGTTGGGGGAGGGTCTGAGCTAGGGTGAGTTGATAAGTCCCTATTGGACATGTTAGCCAGTATTGTCAAGAAATGAATTTTGATTGTTGAATTTTGTATTTAGTCTCAGGAATGAACCAGTGGCCAAACAAGGAAGTAGACTTTGAGTGCTAGCTTTAGGAATGTAATCTAACTATTTCTATCCAAAGAACAGAGAAGAGTAAAGGGCAAAACCTTTGGCACCATATTTGTCATGCTAGGGCATGGTAGAGAAGCCTTCAGAGAGGTAGGACTGGGAGTACTTCCTTTTTGGTGAAAGGTCAGGGGGCTGAACAGAGCTTTGAATGAACCTGATATTCATTGGCAAAGAGCCATTATTGAAGGAAGTGCTTCAACCTCAGGAGGGTGCTTGGGAAGCTAGACCTTCACCTCCTGCCTTCATGAGTATTTTTGTTTATTAGTATGCCCTTCTTTTTCCTACGGTACTTCCAAAACCTCTATACTCAAAGAATGATGAGTAAAAAGGGCCCATCATTTTCAGAAAGCCTATGTGTAGTCTGTGTATAGTCTATTAAATATATATGTGGTTTAAAGAGAACAGAGAATCCCAAGTAAAGCAGAAAGAGGCCATGAGACAAGAAACACACACCAGTGATCACAGGGTGATGTGTCCCCAGCCCAGCTGATAATCCACACCAATTGAAGGTTTGAAGTTCTTTCTCCTGAAAGATTATAAGTCATTCCTGAACCCTGCAAAAGCCCTTCAAATTAATGGAGCAGAGTGTCTCAGGCTGTTTGGAAGATGTTAAGAGAAATAATGCATGCATGCTGATGATTGCCTCTTTGATAGAGATCAGAGCTGGAAAGAGCCAGTTCTGCAGATAAGTCTGCCCAAGGCTCACCTCACAGGGTCTTAGAAAGGAGCTGGAGCAAACAGCTCTAACCTGCACCTTTCATTTGTGCAATTCAAGAACTCCATGTACTGTTAGAACATGCTACATGCCTTGTTTCGTGTGTTTACTTCCCATTTCTCCATCTGACCCATGCTGTGTAACTCTTCATTTCCTGAGAAGGACTTTCATATTAAACAAGAGTATATAATCTGATGCTATGGCATGAAAAAAAGAAAAAAAAAGAGTATATGGATAATTTTATGTCAACTTAGCAGAAATGAAAGTCATTGGAGAGAAGGAAACCTCAAATGAGAAAAGGCTTCAATAAGGTCAGGCTGTGGGGAAGGCTGTAGGGTATGTTCTTAATTGATGATTGCTGGGGAAACAGTCTAGCCCTTTGAGGGTGGTGCTATCTATCCCTGGGCTGGTGGTCCTGAGTTCTATAAAGAAGCACACTCAGAAAGCATTGATGAGTAAGTAGCACCCCTGCATGGCTACATCACCTCCGGCCACCAGATTCCTGCCCTTTTTGAGTTCCTGTACTTACTTGCTTTGAAGATGAACAGTAATATATGTAAGTGTAATCTTAAATAAACTCTTTCGTTCCATCGGAGCAATAATAATTCAAACAAAGATAAAGATTATGTATAATTTTCTCCCAGAGGAAGTTTGTACCTAGTACAATATTGGAATCACAGAATTAAAGGACGTCATGAGTATCTTAACATATTTATTTAACTTGTAGTATAAGCAAGACACCTTTAATACTTGATTGAATTAATAGTCCTCAAAAAAATATAAGAGATCACCTTGCTGCTCTCACTTTACACATGAGGAATTTAGATTCTGATCAAACAAGATTTAGTATGTGGAGATATCTGAAAACAGACAAAGCTTAGCCCTGGGCCCATACTTTCAGTCTTTATCTGCAAAATACTTTCGAGTAGTCAGTGGTAGATTGCTACCCTCTAGCAGTTTTTGAACTGATTACAATATAAAAGAAAAATGAAAGGTCAAGAAGGGTATGTTATTAAATGAGTCATAAATAGTACTTTTATGTAACTAGAGCTGTCACATATTGAGAGAAGTGATAAGACTCTCAGACAATATTTTAGATTAAGCCGACAAAAACTGGGAAACTGCCATGGTTTGACTGGTTGTTCTGTGCTCTCCAAAAATCTCACTGCAGTTTGAAGTACAATGCAGCACTTTGGGGAGGTTTAAGACTGAGCAATGAGGCTCTGTCTCAGGATTAGCAGTAAATGAGGGAGCGAGCTTCTCTCTGTCTTCTAACCTGCCACCATGTGAGGTCTCACCAAGAAGGTGTCACCAGACAACGTAGACGGGAACTTTTTTCCTGGACATCCCAACCTCCAGAGTGCTGTCCTTCATAAACTACCTAGCCAGCAATGTACTGAAGGCAAGGATGAAATCTTAAGGAGAAGCAAAAACTAATAGCAAAAGCTTTTAGGAAACACAGGCTTTCAATGATAACAATACAAAGACATTAAAGGCACAGGACGAAGGGTCAGAAGCCTAGTCAGTTCTCTGAATTACTTGATACATTGTGACATATCAAACAGACAGCACACCGAGTCTTTCCTACTTTTTAGAACACTGTGTGATGACCCACAATCACAGGAGGCTTTAAATGTTTTCTTCCAGTAGAGTAGTTATGATGCTATTTGTTGCAATAGATCGTGATAGTTCAAGAAAATCATCTACTACTCTATATATTGGTGTTGATAAGTTGGTATGGGAAAAAGCCCATCAACAAATTTGTATGTGTATATGCTCAGAATTAATGTAAATTCTGCCATACACACTTTAATATGTAAAGTAGAAACGTTTCTTATGGCCGTAAACTAATAAGCTACACAAACTGGCCATCGATCATCTCCTGCCCACTGTAGACAAAAATTAAAAACAATGTCAAAAGTAATTAGCAGCTAGAGCTTTGAAGTGCTGTGTATGTTGCATTATTGGCTACATATCTCTTTTGTGTAATCAAAGATGCAAAATTACTCTAAAATACTAAATGAACCATAAAAGTAAACATGTAACAAAATGGAATAAGGAGAAAGTTAAGCCCCTAAGTCTTTCTGTGCAGGAAAATGGTCTAAATTCCAGGCGGGAATAAGCTGTAGAATTTGTAACTTCATCATATTTTCTTGACATTTTATTATTTTTCTTAATGATAATAGCTGTAATTTACTAAGTACCTATAATTTATCAGACTTTGTACACATATTTTCTCATTCTTGATGATTATGGATTATTGTAAAAGAACCAAAGAACCATTATTTAGAAAGATAGAATATAAATAAAAAAATAAGTAAGCTCCAAATTTCAGAGAAAGTAAACCTTTCAAGGTAAGACACCAAAACTCAAATACAGATTGACAATAGAGCATATTGATAAGTATCTGAGAAAACAGGCATCAATAACCCAGATCAGCATAATCTCTTTAAAACTTAAAACCCATATCTGTAACAGACAAACACACTCAAGTCATTGATAAATCCAGATGGTGGACAAAATGAGCTGCCAATTAAAATGTACTTGAATTCTCAGTATATCTTTTTGTGTTCATTTACATGTATTTCTTAACATCATTCATATACTTTTTTTGAATACCAATCATACTTTTTGTTGAATTTTATTAGTAAACATTATGAAGTAATTTTTACTGGGCTTGTATCTACATTTTATTATAAATGATGAGGTATAATCTCACAAATGGGATATTGATAGGATGCATAAATGACCTCTGAAGTGACAACTAAAACCACACAAAAGACTCTAGAAGTATATATACCACAAAGATACAGTAGTGTAGCACAATTAATAATAAAAACACAAAGACAGCAATTAGGGTTCATCCTGAAGGTCAGAGAAACAAAACTACAAACCAATGGCTCTTACCTCTACCTCAGTCTGAAATGGTGATCCATCCTCTAGGAATGAGAGAATGAGATTATGTGTGAAAGCTGTCTCCTCCCATCTTATATTACTCTCTCATGATGGGATTAAAGGTGTGCACCATGACAGACTGGTTTCTAGCGTGTCTATTGGTATTAAAGGTGTGTGTGAACACAACCTGGTCAGTAAGGCTAATCAATATGACTGTTTTGCTCTCTGAACTTCAAGCAAGCTTTATTTATTAAAATACAAATTAAATATCACTACATAGTAGACACAGGGGACACTTATTCATGCATTAGAGTGTGATTATTCTTTAATACTTCCAAACAAATATCTATTTAATTGGATTGATTACCTTTATCATGTTTCTATGCCTAATGACCTTGACAGTCTTTTATGGGATGGTTACATTTTACTTTAAAAGACTTAATATTGACTAAATATTAAGGGTAGACCAAAGATGCACTCAATATCCAAATCTTTGTTATCAACCCATTATGGTTTTGTTTACAAAGACTCAAGTGAGTAACATGAAATGAATTTTGAACACAGATCACTAATAGAGTAAAGGCAGATTCTATTCTGGAAACTTCTGGGAAGGAGCAGAAAATGGTGTACTGCTGCTGAATTATTTCAATCCTGGTAAATTAGAACAAGCTAGCTGGAACAATTAGTAGAGCTTCTAGTAGATGAAGCGTTTTATGAAGTTCATGAATCTAGAGTGAACTTTCTTAGTTTACAAATATTAACAAACTGTATTAATTTTATAAAGATAGTATGGAAATACAGAGTTGTAGATACATGGAAAACAGGAAACTATAGAAATTACAAAAAGGCAATGCTTTCCTTGGTAGTGAAGAGTTCAAAGCTCTTGTCACGATGAGTCAAAGTTTTGATTTTCATTTATATGCAATAATTACCACTAGTTTCTGGCAGTTCCAAATACTATTTTGATATTTCAGAAATACATGATATTCAACAAAGGGTGCATAGAAGACTGCATAGAAAGAAGATTTTGAATCTGTGTTTTCAAATCCCTTTTAAAAATAGTGTAAGCAGCCACTAAATGAGTCTTGATTTGTCCCAGCTCAAAGACCAAATCCCTAGGTGTCCATCAAATATAGAGAGGTAAGAAGAGGAAACACTGTAGGCTGAGGGAAGGACCAGAATACAAATATTTTCCCAGTTTAAATAAAGTTTACAAAGTCTACTGAGTCAAAGCGAAAGATGTTGTACAACCCCTAGCTGCAGTGAGTACGTTCTGTAACGAAAACACAACATTGTTTGGTTCCAAAGAGGACCTTCTCAACTTAGTAATAATGTTTTAATCAGCAACCAGTAAGATTTGGCTCATTAAAAAGTTAAAAAGTAAAAGAGAATAGATGTCAACACTTTAGGCTATTTCTTTCTGAAAACAACTTAATTTGAATGAAGCAGACTCTTTGTGTCTTCCATCTGCTCTTAATTGATGCACACTTTTCAGACATACATAATTATATTTTCTCACTTCAAAATATTTTAAGTAAAATCTAAAATAAATAAAATAATAGTAAGATAATGTAAGCCAATTTAAGCTACAAAGAAAGAGACTGTCGTTACATAATTCTAAATTCATTAGCATGAATTCTAATATTTCTGAATAGCAGCATTAAGGCTTCCTTACAAGTGAACTACAACCAATTTAAGCTCATTGTTATCAACATTAACAATGTATTCTTTAACCTTCAAAGCACTGTCATAACTTAAAACATGGAGGTTTCTCAAATTAATTTATTCTCAGAGTATTCTGGGACTTAGCACAATCAACCATTATACAAACAGAAATTACATCCATGAGATTATAGACTTTGGGGAGATTTACAGCATTAATATCAGGAACATTTTGGATTTCTGTTCTACAACTGTCTTGATAATATTTCATACATTGGGGAAATTAAAAGAAGGGGTCACCAGGGAAAGACTACTGAGTTTAGAAAGGCCCCTTTCGTAACACAGCTAAAAGTTCAACTCCTCACAGTTTGCTGCTTCTCTCTGGTGCTGTGTGTCAGCTCAGTTAAGGCTTCACAGAGCTCCACTTTTCCAATATTACAGTAACACAACACTTTATTTTAAATCTGCAATTCAGTCATCAAATTGCATGCAATAGATTAAAAAGGAAAGTTTTTCAAATGCTTTTAAAAATTAAAGTCCAGATATAGTTAGCATAGGTACAATTTTGAGTACAAATTTGGGTTAGTAACATGATGGGTTTCAAGGCACATTTTCAAAAATGAAGTATCCTGAAAATGACAGAGAAAGTACATCTATAACAACTCACCAAGGTGGCAACCTGAACAGGAGTTGAATAATAACAACAGTCACAGGAATATTTAGGGTTCAATGCATAAACAAAGTCCTATGTGCAACTAAGGACGAGGGAGATAGGGAATACTCATCTTCTGTGGTAATGAGCTCCCTGATAGAGTGTTTCATTCCAAATAATCAGTCCTGAAATCAGGTACATACAAACAGCACCAATTGTATTCAGTAGGCTGTATTATTTCAAACCTTTACAAATACATAAATAAGTGAAAATAACAAAAAAAGGAGACCACAAAGTTAAGAAACAACGAGGACATGGATGGGAAGAAGGAAAGGGAAAGGGAGAAGTGATGTAATTATGCCTTAATTTTAAAATATTACATATATGTGTAATTTTGGAAAGATGAATACTGAGATAAAAATGATTAGCCATCCCTAAGTTACTTTATGAGGAGATTCCACTAGGAGGAAAGCATTTGTTTTCATTTCACTGGAGTTTTTTGTGAATGTGTCCTGTCCCTATGAGAACCACAAACATAAGCATTTTCTATTGGTGACGCTCAAGTTTAATTCTGCTATGACAATTACTTGATGCTGTCCCAGATGGAAGCACTTTTTACTGACATTCAGTCTAGTATTAGCTTTTATTCCCTTTTTAGCTACACTGTTAGCTCATCATTTTACATGTCGCTCTTCATCACAATAATATACATCGTTTTTCTATTATTGAATACATAAGCATATCATGACCATCAAAATTAATTCCACACCCTTATGTCTGAATGTGAAGCTTTGCAGATATGAATCACCTTATTGAAGCACCATGAGGCATCCCTATATATATCAACATGATCTTAATGCGTATTGAAGTGCAAATTTATGGTGACCAATTATAAAACTCCTAAAGTTTTTTTTTCTTTATAATTAAAAGAGACTTATGTTTCTATGTACACTGATCATATATCAGTAAATTTTTATATAGAGTTTCTTATCAAAGACATACACCTTGCACATTAACAAAGCCTATAAAATTGAAGCAAATAAAACATAAGAAGCCTGATCCAATCTGTGAACATGACCAGAGTTAAATTCAATTTTCTCTTCAGTTATGAATGGGTTTGTTATTTTATTTCTAAAGGTTTAATTATCCCACTCACACAATATTACTCTATTTTTATATAATTTTAAACAATTGTTAATGTAGAACTAACATTTTATCAACAACAGTTTATCAGGTATGTTAGTACTACATGACTATATGAGCATTTTTAAGTATTCACTTACGTTTATGCTTTTAAGTTGCTTACAAATTTTCCAGTTGTACATAATGGTGTTTGAATGTATTTTCACTGAAACTTTCATACACATTAATTATTATCTCTTCAAGGTAGCTAATGAGGAAATGAGTTCCTATCACAAGATACATAAACATGACAAAGATCCTTCATGCTAATTACCAGTTATTGTCTACACGCAAGTAAATGTGTCATTAGCAGTGTGACAAAATTCCATTTTTTAGTAACTTTAACACATATTCCTAATTTGTTAAATGAAATCAGTTTCTCCCTTATTGAAATATATTCATCTGACAAATAACAATGTTGAATATGAACACATACAGACACACACATACACACACATCTTATTTAACATCATTTGAGAATGGATGGAATCTAGGTCCTCATGAGTGCCAGGTAAGCATTTTAACACTGACCCACATCAAAAAGCATGATTCTCTTCTCTTCTCTTCTCTTCTCTTCTCTTCTCTTCTCTTCTCTTCTCTTCTCTTCTCTTCTCTTCTCTTCCCTTCCCTTCCCTTCCCTTCCCTTCCCTTCCCTTCCCTTCCCCTCCCCTCCCCCCCCCCCCCTCTCTCTCTCTCTCTCTCTCTCTCTCTCTCTCTCTCTCTCTCTCTGTCTCTCTTTCTTTCTTTCTCTCCCCTTTTTTGTTTGTTTGTTTGAGACAGGGTTTCTCTGTGAGGCTTTGGAGCCTGTCCTGGAACTTGTTCTGTAGACCAGGCTGGCCTCCCGCTCAGAGATCCACCTGCCTCTTCCTCACAATTGCCGGGAATAAAGGCATGAACCACCACTGCCTGGTGATGAAACATTTGTTTATGTATTTGGGTCCTTAAATGCAACAAACAAATGATTAAGAAATGTATATAGTAATAATCAAAAACCCCCTATGTCTCTGAAGGACACAGAACTTTCATCTTCAGAGCAATAGCAATTTTTGAATGATCTTTGAGATCATTTATTGAAGAAACATTGCCTGAGCACTTCTAAAATATTCCTTCCAATGTAGATTGTATTCATTTAAAAATCAACATCTGGGTCTGGAGAGATGAGCATATTTAAGAGCACTTGCAGATCTGGAAGAGGAGCCAGGTTGAGCTGAAGACACCCACATGGCACCACACAGTTACCTGGAACTCCAAATCAAGGCAATCCGAGGCCTTCTGATTTTGCAGGCCTCTGCACAAATGTTGTGTACTCAGGCACACGCACATAAAAAGAAAAATAAATGAGTATTAAAATAAATGTAAATACTTCTGTCATTACTACACATTATGGTTTTTATAACTTCTGTATAACATTCCATTGATATATAATTCATTCTTTCCTCGGATGTTTGACCTTTATATTTAAAAACCAATCTTTCAGATCCTTATCGAAGCCATTGCTGTAGTGACTATTCTTGTGCTTGTGAGAATTTATTAAGGAAAAGAAATGAGAATAATTATTACTTTCTTAAAGCAGATACCCGTTGAACTTTTACAAGAATGTGCTGATTTACCTTCCTAAGCCTGGATGGAGTGGTGAGGGCGTTGGACTTCTCACAGGGAAGGGTACCCTGCCTTCTCTTAGGACTGGAGGGGGAGGGTGGAGGGTGAGTGGGGGAGCAGAAGGGAAGTGGGAGGAGAAGAGGAAGTGAAAATTTTGAATGTATAAAGTAATAAAAAATGAAAATATATTTAAATATAAAAAAGAATATATGTTGAATTATTCTCCAGGAAGCCTAAAATGATTATACTTCTAAAAATGTATCTATCTAAGAACATCAGTTCATCCACATCAATAGTGTCTCTCAGTTTTGTCATCTTTCGCTGTTATTGCCAACAAATTCATGAAATTTTTTGACATTGATTTATGTTCACCTAATTCTTCATAGAATTTGAATCTTGATGTTACAAGCCATGAAGTCTTTCAATGGAAGGGAATAAGCACTTGTTATTTTAGTCAACTTACTTTCTAATTCTCACTAATTAATGATGTAGGTGAATATTGATGTCTTCCCATCAATATTTCTGTCATTCTTTCAGATTTCACTGAATATGATTTCTGCTTTTCTTCTATTAATTTTTTAATTCATCTTACAAATCAACCACAGTTCTCCCTTCCTCCCCTCTTTCCCCTCCCCAAAACTGCTGCTCACCACCCTTCCACCCACTCCTCAGAGATGATAAAGCCTCTCATGGTGAGTCAGGAAAACCTGGCATATCAAGTTGAGGACCAAGTTCCCCCCACATATACCCAGGCTGAACATGGTATTCCACCATAAGGAATGGGTTCTAAAAAGCCAGTTCATGCACCAGGGATAAAACCTGGTCCCACTGCCACAAACTCCACAAAAAGACCAAGCCACACAACTGTCACCTACATTCAGATGGCCTAGTTAGGTCCCATGCAGGCTCCCCAGCTGTCAGTCCAGAGTCCATGAGCTCCCAGTAGCTCTGGTTAGCTGTCTCTGTGGGTTTCCCCATTATGGTCTTGACCACCCCATTGCTCATATAATCCCTCTGCCCTC
>JAQHUG010000337.1:228632-248582 GCA_028555095.1 Dicrostonyx torquatus | reverse complement strand
GAGAACAATGAAAGAGATATCTTGATAGAGGGAGCCAGAATGGGTTAGGGCGAGCATGATTTATTAATATAGTCAAATTCCTTATTAGTTTTATTTACACAATATTGTATTTCATCTAAGGAGATCTCATCTTTTCTACTGTTTGTCTATTTCTTTCTGTTATAATTATTATTATTGTTTCACTCAGTAGTTTTCATTTTGTGTAAAATACACGTTTACATATTGTGTTAGGCTTAAGTTTACCATAGTATGCATGTAATCTATATCTTGTCTATAACATTAAATAACACAGTATGTTTTTGCATTAATACATAGGTTGTAAATCTACTTCTGAAGGATTGCAATATTTTCCACTTAGAAAAAATACCTTGATGTTCTTCAGATTGTATCAGTGGAGTATACTGTATATGTATACCTAAATATGAAGTGCATGTATTTTTGCATACATATATTTATTTACCTATTTTATAAAATTATTAAATTGATATTTTATAAGGAAGATGTCATTAAACAGATTTTTCAATTCTTTTTTCCCCTAGAATAAAATTTACCAAGTGGATAAACCACATGATTCAACCCAGTGTATAGATATATATATTCTTAAAACATATGACAATTCTTTTGACTTTATATTTAGCTATACCTTTTTCATAACATAGAATGATTCTTCACTCTTTAAATTACCCTTTTATTATATATATTTTTTACTTTAATTCTTTTCTGTCATGCCTAAACTCAATACCTTGCTCATATTTAATATGTATTTCTCATTTTGTTTTGTCTTATTACAAAATGGATATTGGTGTGATTTTTACACTTTTATTTATATAAAGGAAAATACACTTTTCCTTTTGTGTCTCTGGTTTTTCTTTTTCTTTTGAATGCATTCGAATGCTATTCTATGTAAAACTATTTCACTATTTTATAAATTTACAAAGGAATCTATAGCATGCTCTGCAGTGTTTTAATTATTCACTGAACAACTTGTTATGTATGTGGCTTCATTCATTTGGAGGACTGTTTGCTGGCTGAGTTCAGAGAGGATGCAAGGGGTGAGTGAGACAGTTTGCTGGGTGAGTTCAGAGAGAAAACAAGGGTGAAAGAACATTGTTCTTTATGTGAGTTTATTCTCAAGTCCCAGAAAGATGACTTACTCGTTTGATCAATGTAAAACCTGGCAAAAATTTATACTAAATAATGAGACCCCAGTATATTGTTTCCACTCTCAGCTCATTATCTGTGGATTTGTGAATAAGCCACTCTTTCTTCCGATCAAATTCACAGCTCTGCACAAAACACAAATCTGCATGTGACTCTGTCTTCTCAGGATCTGGCATGTAACAGCTTTATTAATATATTCCCCATGTTACTCAGCTATCCCATCCCTGTGGCCGGATTTCCATTGCCTGCAAACAATTGCTTTATTTTACTCTCTTCTTTATTCTAATTGTAAATTGTGCTTTCTTTCTGAGATGCAGGGAAATATAGAATCTTCAAAAGAGTCCCGGCATAATAGAAACGTGATTTAGTAGTCAAAACAGGAATGTAGCTACATCTGTCCCTTCTTCTGTCTGTGCAGGAAGCTCCCACATCCCACTTAGAAAGTCGGGATTACCACTATAAGCATCCGTTGCTTGAATAAAGTTTTTCTTGAGGACACAGGACATTAACTTCCTTTCCATTTCCTCCATCAGGCCAATATAGATAGTATACATGGAATGTAGTACTGGATGAGTTCATTGTACCTAAATGCCAATTCCAGTCAAAATGGGTTCCTTATTTCTGACCATTCTTTATAATTTAAAATCGTTGTCTTGGACTTCAGCTATATATTGCATTTTTCAAGGCCTACTGTAGTTGACTTCTCATGAAGATATATTATCTTGGGTGTTAATGATAGCGTTTTTGTATTGTCCTCTAGGTATCCAGGTTTAAGATTATTATGATAGTAAACAGATCTTTTCATTTTTTCCCTAAAAGAAAATCTGCCAAATGGTTAAAAAGTGGAAAACAAATATACAGCATGAATAAATGTGTCTCTTAATCCTGTCTTACCTTCTCATAGTGATTCCAGTTGCTCATGACACTCTTGTTTTGACTTGACATGTATAGATATCTAGTCTTGTCTGTGTTTGGCAGGTGTTACATAGTTTCTGTTTCTCTCTCTGCAGTTTAAGATTGTGTGGGGACTATGGGTTACTTGGTAGGGAGTGCTTTGGAATTCCTGCCCAGTGTTCTCACTGGGGGCTGCCACAAAGGTATGGGTATGGGCTAAAAGGGGGCAGTTTCTGAAAGGGTCCACAGGAAAGAGAAAAATTGGGCTTGCCATGTATTAAGGTGGAAATCCTAGGCAGTGGAGTCAGAGAAGAAAGACAGTCCCTTGCAAGCGGTCTGCTACAGGGCTGGGATTGAGACTTGGGGATTGAAATAGAGGGTAGGAATGAGTTTCACATGCCTCTCTAGGATTCACAGGCCAGTGTAGCCACGAGGTTTCCAGGTAGAGATTGCCTCCAAGTGTTGCTCATTTCTAAATGATTATTAAAATAGACAATGTGATAAGACTTCTTTTTAGAGAAATTCAATGTGTTTTGTTGAGTAAATACATAAACCTATTTTGGATTACAGTAGAAATTTCCAGTGTTCATCCTTCTTGGGATTTTACTTCTTCTATTCAGTCAGGTTGAATAAACTGAGTTTCTCTGTAAGTAAACAAGGGTGTGAAAGGTGGATAAATAGAGGAGAACTATTAAATGAAAGCCGCTCTGCAACTAAGGGGCCAACACATTTACAATTGTGGGTACCACCCTCTCAGTCCATCCCTCTCTCACTTCTGTGATACTCCTGTCATGTGTACCTCTGAATCTCGCAGAGATTACTTGTTTTGGAGGGTTGGAACTATACACATATGATTTTTATCAATTCTTTCTTGATATTTGGACTTTAATGTTTAGCTTCATGGTTCAACTGACACATAAAACTAATTTTATCCAATACTGTTTATACATGTTACCTACCAAAATAAGCCAATGGAACTACACAGGTAAACTTTTTACTCACACATTCGGATCTTTATAGTGCAAGCACGCAAAATCTTTTGCTTTGCTTTTTTTATGTTGATCCTGTATTTTAATTGCAACCTTGTTCCCTTCTTTCTCCTTCTTCCAAAGGTTTACAGTTACTCCTCACTAACCTTGTGTAAATTTATGACTTCATTTTCTATCATTTTTTATTTTACATATACCCATATATGTGATATATGTAATATTATATATAATATATATATTCCCAAAACTGGCAAGTTATGGCCATACAATGTTACTTTTTGTCATTAGACAACCAACTGGTGTGGTCTTAGTGAGGAAGTCCTCCTCTTCCAATTACAGCTTTGCTTACTTGTCTGCAATACTTCATGTACAGATGAGGCCTCCTGTACTTTTCCCTATGCAATTTGGCTTATGACTTGGTGTTCTTGTTCATTTCATGTTTTAGTGGTCATGTTGAAGAGACTTGGTGGGTATAGTTTCTGATGTTGCTAGAAGACACAATCTCACAGCGAAGTCCCTGATCATCTGGCTCTTGGGATCTTTCTACCTTCTCTTCCACAAGGTTCCCTGAGCCTTAGTTGTAGGAATGTTTTATACATTTATTCATAGGTATTGGTCACCACAACTCTGTATATTGATTAGTTTTGGTTTTATATATAATAGTTTTTTCATATTGAAAATGAGGGATAAAGAATACACTTATCTCTGGGTATAGGAACAGAGGGTTATAAATCATTAGGGATTATGCTGGTTAATAAACTAGTGGTTGTATGTTTCCTCCAATAACCCTGATTTCACTAACACTGAGTATTTTCTTAGACCAGACATAGTATCACCTTTGTTGAGTGGGTCTTAAGTTCCAATCGAGAGTGGTTGGTTACTACCATGGTATGTCTGCCACTACTGCACCTGTAAGATCACCTTACAACTCTAGTCATTCCTGTGATACATAACTGCTGTATCTGGGTAGGACAATTGTTTGCCTCCCTTTCCTGGAAGTTTGCATGGTGTCTTCAGAAACCATGGAAGCAAGTGCTCAGAGAGGGCAAATTTATGTTGGTTCCAGTTCAGAGGCAACTGGGTTTTGTGTCTGAAGTGCTTATCTTAAGCAATAGAAATTTACTTTTTACCTCAGTGGGGAAACCAAGGCTAATAACAATAGGATGTATGTTTGGGGTGTCTCTTAGACATCCCTGAACAACAATTCAAAAGAAGGTTTCTCATGTCTGGTGTTGAAGCTTTTGTTAGTTGGTCTTTGGCTCTTTGAGAAGAATTATCAGCCAGCCCAGATAAGAAAAGTTCACTGAGATTATATTATATATTTGTACAAATAATGGATGCACTATACATATAAATAGTTAATAATGTGATTCTTTGTAGATTTTTTTCTGGGACAAAATTTCTAGTATGAGGAATAGACTTCAGTTTGCCTTTGCCTTCTTGTTCTGTTATTACTCAGGTATCCATGAAAGATCTCTTTCTATTCTCTTAGTACATGTCTGCCGTGCCATCTTTTGTCCATTCACCAACTCCTATACAAAACATGTCCCATTAAAGACAACGTGGTAAGACTGTTAATGATTTTACAAACACAAGCTCACCCAGTCTTATAAAATATTATCTGAAAGTTTTGTCAGTTTTATTTTCCAAGCTCTTAAAATATTGGAAAGAGATAAAGGTTTTTAATGTTTGAAAAACAATCTATAGCAAACATGATGTGAATAGAATTTTTAATGTTGATTTTCACATATGTTCAAGTTACTCACTGAAATTCAAGAAACAAATGTTCTAAATGTATTATAATTAAATTACACATTTATCTCTTAATGTCTCTTGGATGAATCAGATTGCTAACATATCAGAATAACAGAACCAGAGGACAAAGAATAGTGGATTTAGTATTCAGAAAGGTATTCTGATTCTTTTTAAAGAAAAGAATCTAAAACTTAAAGTAAAAGAGGAAATAACGTAAGTACAATCTAACCTATAAAATTTCAGTAATATGCCCACTAAAGTGAGAAGTGCTAGGAGGACTTTGTTTAGTTTAGCATTTTTTAGCCTATGTTTCAAAATCAGAATACTGCCAAGTGTCATCATTTCAGCAAGGTATTATATTGCACTGAATCTGTCCTTGTTTTAATTGAAAACATTAGTAAGTGTGCCTATTCTAGTCACTAAATATTTTGTGTTGAAATTCTTTTGCTATGGAGTTTTATTTAAAAGACAGTGTATTCAACAATGGAAGTTTTTGACAAGCTTTAGGAAATTCTTTTTCTGTGTGATTTTTCAGGAAAGGACATGGTACCTGTCATTGCCTAAATACATTCAGTCTCCACTTGGTGATATCTGTCTCTACCCATCCGCTTGTGTATACATGCTCAAGCCAGAACAGAGGAGTGGCTTACTGTAAATTCCTAGCATCAGATAAGGATTTTAAACAAAGATGGTTAAACATTAGATGCAAGCAACATGGAAAATAGCTTTGTTGGAAAGTTCTAAGAACCCTATGCATAGAAGTTCTTTATGACGATCAAGGAAATCATTGTTAATCTTCAACTCTTTCAGGTGCTTACCACATTCTCACGTTTGGTGCATCTGCCACCATGTGAGAGCAATACTCTTAGCACCCACCTTGGCAAATTTGTATGATGACTAATAGTTATCACACTAGTTTAATTCTAAACATATCATGGTGTGTATATCAGGGATAAACCAATCTGAACTAGTTAACAGCTGCTGGAGGGTGATAGTGACTGAAAATATTTTTAGAGACTTTTAGTGAACTGACCCATTTGGGGACTGTCTGAGAAAGAGACAATGAGGAAAACATAAGTATGGCACTTCAGCGTGTGAGCCTGGTCCTGTGGAATCTTTAAAATGTTTCCGCCATGCTTTTCTCTGAGCATCTAGTATTCTCTCGTTAGCCAGCACACTGCAGTTTCCATGCAAGGATCCTAGATTACTACAGAATGACATTGACTGCCCCTCTCTTTCCTTAGATATTTTGGTCCTAATACCAATCACAACATTCTCTGCTTTTACCAATAAAAAAATCCTAGGTAACACCAGTGTCTACTTCTGATGACAATATCTGTGCAGAACCCAGTTCACGATGGCCAGTAGGTCTTCTCCTAAGTTAGTCCTGAGGCAGAACTTCTCAAGATTGTTCAGTGACAGTCTCACCAGGTACAGGCATGCACCATAGTCCTAGATGCTTCAGTGGCTGTCTGAATGATTACTGTGTGAAGACGTCACAGACCACCCTGAACAATTTAATCAGACACTGCATTGAATATAAACAAAAGGTGAAGTGAATGATTTACTTCAACATAGTGGGAGAAATTGGAAGTCAGACAAGGTATAAACTGAGTATTCATACTATAGACACAATTAAGAGCAAAAATACAGGCAAGACCCCCATTGCCACTCTGTATCTCTCTAGTATGGAACAATATATCTGTATGTATTAGTCCATTATTCATCAATATAATAAAATACGTAAGACAGCCAATTTTATAAATAAAATAAGTTATTTTAACTCTCTGTTTTGGAATCTGAACACTGGGCAGTCTGAGCAGTCCCAACAGTTTGTCCTTGGGGGACCAAGCATTCCGATGCAATCAAGGTAAGAGGAAGGATTCAAGGTTGAGTATCAGAACCGGAAGCAGAGAGGCTGAGAATTCCACAATTCCTCTTGCGGACACAGTGTCTACACCTTGTGTCTTCCACCATGTGTACCCTTCAAACTGAGAATCCAAATTCCCATCAGGCACACTTGGCAAACAATTGGCATTGACACCATAGCCAGAAGATCGGGTGACACAATGGAGATGGTGGCTGTAAGGAAAAGTGGATCCCAGGGTTGTTTTTGCTTTGCACATCATGGCTTGTGATATTTTATCACGAATATATTACATATGTTTATGTGACACTAAAATAGAAGGGAAATTGTCAAGAGGAAAAGAAAAACTAATGGGTGAGAGGGTGTAGCATGAATAATAAAAACCCAGAGACTGAAATTGGGGTTCAAACCGAAAACCAGAAATGCAAAGCAGCCAAGTCACTAGAGAACTCTTTCCTCTACCAAGGCTGGGGTGACCACAAACTAAATCGACTAAGCCTCTCTCTCCTTCCCTTTTATATTCTTTCTAGTGCTGGGATTGAAGGCTTGTGATTCCCTAGGACTGGGTACTAAAGGTGTGAGCCACCACCACTTGGATTTGTTTCTGCATTGATCTTGTGCAGCTCAGGGTGGACTTGAACTCATAGAGATCATATGACCCTGTCTCCAAAGTTCTGGGTCACCATTGCCTGACCTCTAGTGGCTTTAGTTTTGTCTCTGGCCTTCAAGCAAGATTTATTTATTAAAATACAAATAATATACCACTCTAAGAGGGAAGAAAGTGAAAGGTTGGAGGTTGTGAGTCTGGGGGAAACATGCTTCACAAAGTTGTATACTTGTATCTAAGGGTTCTTGTATAACAAAGTGCAGCATACAATAAACATGTACGATGAAAATTAAAATTAAACAAAAGCAACAGAAACCTTAACTATACCAAGAAAGCCTTTATGTATTTGGTGAGTCAGAAATTGACACACAAAGCTTAAAGTTACAGAGTAAATATAAGGAACCTGATTCCTGCAACGAAACACTGTCCTTAAGCTTCTAATGCCACTGGTTTTGTGTTTGTCAGTGTATACCCTTCTCCCTTCATCAAAGTATGCTACTGCTGTGTCCTCTTCCTGCCAATGCAGAATGTGAAACTTGTGGATGTAAGGACTGTACAAAAGATCATAATTCCACACGGGCTATCAGGTGACAACTGTGTCAGGACACCAGCTCAAGCTGGAAAGAGGCAGTATTTCATGGCAGCTGACAGGACTGCAGGACACAGCTGTACATAAGAAAGTCACTAAAGTGAGGACAATTTTTATTTACAACTTTCCAATAAACTCTACTGACTAGGCACTCTGGAAAACAAACAAGCAAGCAAACAAAGAAAAAACAGAATTAACTACACCAAATCCGACCAATCCACATGGGGCTATACAGATCAAATAATAATTTCCAATCAAAATATGAGTTTGAGAACAATTATGCTATTTGCCCCTAACTTTTACACTATTATTTTTATAACGGCTAGACAATCCAGCATAATGCAGAATTTTATGAAGACAAGCATGCATGAAATTTGAGTCTCATAAATATTAATCACAGCCTAAGAAATGGTGGAGCCTTCTGAATTCCAAGCTGTTTTGAGAGAAAACTTTTATTTAGAAACATCACTTTTGATCAATAAAGCAGTGGTGGGAATTGAGGGCACTTTTCTGCATCTGCTTATGGGCTCTGTACTCAATCCTGAAACACAGTATAAGGCTAAAATAAGTACAATTTTATCATCATTGGGGTGTCTAAATTCTCAAAAGGACCATTTTTGTAAGTTATAGAAAAAAATGCAAGGTGTATTTCAGCAAATATGGGTAAATCCTTCACAGCCACAGGTGAAGGAGTACAGGTGAACAGTGAGCTTGGCTCATTCTTTCTCATTAGCAAGCACAACCCATTGCCCAAAGGGGCTAGAGTACTCAATATTTCAGGAAAAGTTTAAATGCCAAGACTTGGATTGGATTATTGCTTTTATTAAACGAGCCCAATATTGCTTTTCCTCTGAGCTCATGTACAATTTCTTCTATCTGAAAAGTAATATGTGCCATTAGAACTCATAATCTCATTAATGGGATGCTGCCATACCAATGTATTCATAAGAATTATACGTTAATGGGAAGACAACATGTTTTATTTGACAGTGGGTTGGAGCTTTTTATTAAGACAAATTTGAACATGAAGAGCAAAAGATGGCATGTGACTCCTCCAGCTTCTAAAGGACTTTTCTGTCTTCTATTATTTAGGAAAGAATGAAAGGGTGTAATGCACTTCTGCATGAGGCACGATGATGAACACCGGGAAGTCTGATAACCAGGATGCTCTTTCATATGTTCAGGACTCAAATCTTACCTACTATGGATATGGCATGAGTTGTTTATTCAAAGAGCAAAGATACAGGTTTAAGATACAGGGAAATAGTGATCCCAGAAACAAATCATACATGGTGGCTGTCATTCAGAAATACACTAGAAGCACTATTTTCAATTATATGACTTCAAGCTTTTAAATCAGAGACAGTGGACAAAGCATTAATCACTATATAAATTTTCAAACTTTTATTGGCTTAAGTTTCTAGACTTATTAATGTCAGGAACACTTGATCTTCAATATGTCTGCCATACATTTTCCAATAAATATTTACAAATCTCTTAAAAGGACTTTCCACACATTTAACTCTTTCATATAAAACTTCCAGTTCTATGCAATATAAAAAGGGTAGAAATCATCATGATTTTATGAAATACTTAGTAAACCTCTGCACTAGATTATTCCTTTTCATCCATAATCATACATACTGCTGATTTATGGAATTTTTATCATAATAAACCTATGAATTTATTAATATTAATGTCTTGATAGTAAGATATAGTTGGAATTATATTAAAAATATGTATACATGTGTCATTAAATTTTAGTTGAATATAAAATAATTATTCCATATGCCATTTTAAAACACTCTTAGTGTGATTTTTTTCTTTCTCTCTTCTCCCGTATTGTCTTGTCTCATTTTCCTAATCATCCTCTTTATAACTCCTATATTAATTTATTTTATCTTAAAGCAATATGACCTTCTATTTTCTTCACATATGTATGGAGAGCAGTATTTCTCTGACTTTTAATTTAAGTGGTTTTAGAACTATGAAAAAGTTATACTATCAATATTATTAGTATCAAAACCTGAATGTTAACTCTTAGGCTAGAATCTTGTTTAATAGGCTCTCTCTCTCCTTCTGTCTCTCTGACCTCCTTCCCTCTTTCAAATTTGTTATTATTTGTAGGCTTAGTATCAGTTAACCAGTTTTATACAGTATTAACTTTAGAGACATAAAAGCAATATTTCATTTTTCTTCTATGTTAAAAGTAAAAGTGGTTGTTTATATTAACTAGATGGGTTGCTTTAAATAATTTTCTTTATTTCAGTGGGATTTCTAATTATTTGGAAAAAAAGATAGATTAATTGACTTTGAGAAAGCATTGGAACAGGACACACTAAAGACTAACTCTAACATTTGTGTCATACAGTAGATTTTCACCATAGCAGTCAAGGCCTTGCCTTGGTTCTGTCCTGAGGTATGTCTTTGGCTAACAACTCTATAGTTTCCTTTCTAACTTCAGTTTTATGTTTTTCAGGTTTGGGTTTATTCTTCACAAAGATGAAGCAGCACTGCATAAAATTGACCTTGAAACCATGTCCTACATCAAAACCATCAACCTGAGAGATTCAAGGTGCATTCCTCAATCCTTGGCATACACCCACCTGGGAGGCTACTACTTTATTAGCTGCAAGGCTGACATCAGTGGCACCCTTCCCCCACAGCTCGTGGTGGACAGTGTGACTGACTCAATCATCGGCTTCAACGGTGACGTGACAGGCACCCCTTACATCTCGCCAGATGGACACTATCTTGTCAGCGTTAATGACGTGAAAGGGCTTGTGAGAATCCAGTACATCACCGTCAGAGGAGAGATCCTGGATGCTTTTGAGATTCAAACCAACCTGCACATATCTGACCTGGCCTTCCAGCCATCCTTCACGGAAGCCCACCAGTACAACATCTACGGAAGCTCAAGTCAGCAAACCGATGTGCTCTTTGTGGAGCTCTCCTCTGGGAAGGTCAAGATGATCAAAAGTCTCAAAGAACCCCTCAAGGCAGAAGACTGGCCCTGGAGTCAGAAGAACAGGCACATCCAAGGCAGTGGACTGTTTGGACAGTACCTCATGACCCCCTCCAAGGATTCTCTCTTCATTCTGGATGGCCGCCTTAATAAGTTAAACTGTGAGATCACCGAAGTTCAGAAAGGAAATACCGTTGTTTGGGTTGGAGATGCCTAAGGAGACCCATTACCTAACCATGGAGGAAGAGTTTTACAGTACATTACACACAATCCTTATTTCAATTACCAGTTAAATTTTCCAAGTTTATATCTTAGCAAAAACCCACTCTGTTTGCCCAAATAAGCCAGATTTTTTTTTACAATAATATTGGCAGATTAGAAACATTTCACACAATATTTAATTAGAAATTACAGCACTCACAAAAATCAAACATGTAACTATATTTTAAACCAGTAAAATGAGATTTAAAATTCTTTTAAAAAAAAGTAAACTGCAGGGAATTTCAGATGACCTAAGCATCATCATTTTTTAAGGCATTTTATTTTTTTCCCTCTGTCCTTTTGCTATGCTTATATCTGAAATAAAAGATCTTGTGGAACCTTACAATTCTCAACTCAAAATACTCTGTCCCGTTGACTGTTTATAATCTTTTGTGCCTTGAAGGAAATGTCATAGGAGAAAAAGGAAGGCTAAACTCTGCAGATTGGGCAACCTCATAGCTATGAATCTACTGTCATTAAGAAATGTTTATATCTTGCACCAAATCCTGCCTTCAGGCATTTGTTTGACCTTCAATGAAATGTCATGTGAAGGCATAATTTGGCCTTGGGCCGTCTACAGCTGAGAAACAATCCAGCATTCATTGCAGAATGTACAATGTGCATTCTGCTATGGAAAATGAACAGGAAGGGAGAAAGATGTGTTGGTCAAACCTTTTGCAATGTATTGTGTACACATTTTACTTTCATTCACTTCTGTTATATTATCGGTGCAAGTTTATCTGGGAATTCAACTGCTTACCAAGGTTACATTCTTTCTTACCAAGATTGACCCTTTTAAGTAGCCCAGTGTTGCATAAGTCAGGAGCTTGCACAGTTCCGGAAAGGAGCAGTACTGTGTCTGCAAAGAGAGAACTGCTGGTAGGCATACTGACAGTGAGACAGAACTGGAACCTCTCTCCATAGTGTAGTTGCCTACAGCATTCCCTTGGTTGATCCAAATAAGATGGATGCTGTTTAACAGAAAGGGGATAAGATCCAGCCACAGTGGAGAGTAGAGGTGAACTTCTCCATTGCTTTTGTTCAGACATATCTAGCAAAAAGGCCCATCTGTCATCATTTTCCAAAATGACTTTTATTCCTTCATATCCTAAAGTACCTTGTCTCTAACTGTGTGCCCTAGTTCTGACCCAACTGAGCCTCTTGAGATATTGTAGAGAAGTAAAACTGACTGCCTTCTTCCTTTTTACTAAAGGAGAAAATAGAAGACAAGTAGAAGTAGATTAATACCAATAAGTTGGGTTATTGGAATAAGAAAAAACTACTTAAGGGACTAGTAAAGGTTTGGGAAACTTTTCTACTTATTTTTCTTCTTATTGCTGTTGCTAAAACTCCTAATGAGCTGTTGAAAAAAATGCCCATTTGCTGAAGGTAATCTAATAAGATCTTTTTTGAAATACAAAGTTTACTCACGTTTAAACTGTGTAAAACTGCATAGAAATCTTGAATTTTATAGTGTGCACTCACTTATGTGTATATAGCACCCTGGGCTGTGTGATCATAGATTTCTTCTTAGTTTAGGGAAATATTAAGGGAGATAGATTTACTAAGCCGCAAAAAAATCAGCTTATCTTTTTACTGATTGAATCTGTCTTACTCTTTAGTAACTCCCTCCCCGGTGAACATGAATCATGCAATGTCTTTGTATTACTGATTTGGAGTCTGTCTGTCCCATACATGTACATCCTTCTTTAGAAGCTTAAACCATGTGGATGCCGTCTGTTGTCACTGCTTGATAAAAGAATAAACCTCTTATGTTTTATTGCTTGTGTGCCCAGAAATTATTTAGTGTACATGACATTCTATGCTTCCCTAGTCTCCATAAATAATTTGGTGTTCCCTAATATTATAAAAATTATGCCCGGGCAGTGGTGGCGCATGCCTTTAATCCCAGCACTTGGGAGGCAGAGGCAGGCGGATCTTTGTGAGTTCGAGACCAGCCTGGTCTACAAGAGCTAGTTCCAGCACCGGCTCCAAAGCCACAGAGAAACCCTGTCTCAAAAAACCAAAAATAAATAAAATAAAAATGATGGTGAGGGAGGGCATGGAAGGAGAGTGAAGGGAGGCCTAACAACGAAAGCTTCTGTTGATCTGTTATTGAAATATCAATCTTACTATATCCCTTTGTTATGGGGATCCCACCAGAGAAGACCACTCAGACACAGTGTACAGACAAACAAAGATCTTTATTCCAGCCTGTTGCGACTACACTCAGGTATTATGGGCCCCGGTGTAGGCCTCAGTGTTTAGAACAAAAGGCAAGAATATAATATCCTGTTACCTCTCTCTGAAGCTTCAGCGGGAGGCTTTGTGCAAACAAGCCATTTAACAGACAGTAGGGTAAGCAATTATCTGGATGTGGATATTTGCACAAGCAGGCAGTTTAACAGAAGACAAGATAAATTACCAGCGATGTCTTGACCTCAAGTCCCGGAACAGAGTTGGGGAAGTCAAATTCTTGTCAACCTCAAAGGGCCTCAGCAAGAATACCAGATGGAGGAAACTTTGTCCTGTCTTTCTCTGTCACACCTTCACTATTTAGTGTTTGTTCCAAAACCTGTATCCTGTGATGTTTGTTTCTTCAGAATGTCTCAGACATTAAAGGAATTATGTCAGAATAGGTTCTCCAAAGGAAACTCAAATGCAATGCTCTTTCCCTGTATCCATATCCATTAGATACACAAATTCAGCTCTACTTTTTTCACTGCTGAGCCAACCAGAGCCTTAGCCTTGTCGAGCAAATGCTATCTTCCTGAACCATGCTCTCTATCGGCAGTACTTACTTTTTTTTTTTTTAAAAAAAAAAAAGCAGAGTAGCTAAAATACAGACATGGAAATGTAGCACAAAGCTCACATCGTATTTATGTTCCAGTTATTTTGGTATTGAAACTTCCTTCTTCAAAGACAGAGCAGAGCTACCCAACAAGATGTCAGCATCACTCTGCTCTTAGTGACTAAAGGTGTCTTGCACACTGCCATCTCAACAGCTCTGTGCAGAAGCTGAAGGTGAAGGAAAAGCAGTATAATCAGGAGAACCCTGCCTTACAAAGAGGCCGCGGCATCAGTGAGTGACAGCCAACAGAAGAAAAGGTGAACTTAGAGCTACGAAGATAGGAAAATGATCAGCAGAGAGAAAAGGAGGGCATGACGTGAAGAGCCCCCTGAGGAGAGTCAGTCACAGGAAGTGGACAGTTATTGGAAAGGCGACTTAGCTAAAGGAAAGAAGGACTTACGGCCAGATTCTGAGACTGAGGCACAGACAAAAGCCCCTTAATGACTGGACTATGGCAGAGGCTCAGCAATATTTTCAGACTGGGTTATGGCTAACTTTGTAAAGTACTTGCCAAATAGACCATCCAGGGTATCCTAATTTCTGCTCTCTAGAGAAGTCCTTTCTCAAATATGTATGTCTGGATAGTGCCAGGGGATGGAGAGCTTAGTTTGACCTCTGGCCTCTGTGTGTAGTGGTACAGTACACTGTAGTGTATTGGTAGCCATAGAAATACGAACACAAACAATAGTAGTAGTACAAGCAGAAAGAAATCCCAGTGATAGTAGCACTTTAAAGCTTTCTTTAATAGAATACATTTAATTGAATAAAGGAAATTAGATGGAAGATATTAATTGGATAGCTATTTTCAAGAATGCCATCTTTTGGTCTTTCATATATAACAATAAAATTAAAATGGCCACTAAATTAAGCCTTATTAAGGAATCATATCTGACATGGCAGCTTAAGAACATGGATCATAGAAAAGGACAACGGTGATAGACCTTGCTTGGGAAGATCAAGAGAACCCCGAAAGGTATAAGAGAGAAGCAGATTTAGGGAGAGAGAATGAGGATTCCGATGAAAAAGAAACTGAATCAAAGTGAGCAACGGCTGCACCAAGAGAAGGGACAGCATACAAAGCAAGTCGGTGCTATTTCCAACACTCATTCCTGTCTGGCTCATCACATCTGTGTGAGACAGACAGACTGTACAATCATAGAATTCAGTTCCGAATTCTATCACCTGCAGATTCACCTTCAGACCTCCTTTGGAGACTTTTTCTAAGTATTAATGAATTCAATTGAATTTTATGTTCACTAGTTAAGTTTTTATACTGTGAAGCAATGTGTTTAATTGCATCTGACAAGTTATTATATGAGTCTGTAAAATAAGAAAAATAGGAGAACAATTTTACTGTTCACAATTACTAATATATCAGAGAGCAATGTGAAGCCCAGTGTTGCAACTGCAAGAGCTCACACAGGGCTAATGTCACCTGTCAGTGGTTTTGTTTCTCATTAGACATTGCAGAAAGGGTAAGAGGAAAACCATACTTCATAACAGGATGTTTTAATGTTTCCTTCAACCACAGTCTTTCCAGATAAATTTTATGGAGAGGTAAAATATGAAACTGATATTACAGGAATTCTCATGTTGCGTTACGGTCAATATTCCTCTCTTTCTGGAGGACTAAATCCTATTATGTGCTATAATGCGTCAAAGGGAGCAGGCTTTGAAAGATCTAGCACCCTTGCCAGCCAGGATCCATAGGAGCTTCCAGCTTTAGCCAACCAAGTAAGTCAGATCCTTGACTAGAACACAGAAAAGATTTTGGGGTGATCTAGAGTAAAAAAAAAAAGTTACTGAGTTTTTTACTTACAGAGATGCATCTTAGAAAAGGGCATGGTCAACCCCTAACGCCTGAGTGTGAGCCGCTGTAGAGAGGCACTTAGAGTCTGTAGAGCGGCTCTATGGGGCGGAGAGATGCATCAGCCATTAAAGCTTGGCCCACAACCAAAACTCCAATGGCTCTGTGGATGACACCATGCTTTCTAGGTTACCTTCCTCAAGGGATGAAATTTGCAACAAGGCTGAAAGAGCAAGCAGTGCAGAAAATTTAAGAAAATTAAAAGTTAAAAATACATGAGATACTTTACTTATTTATTTGTCTTACAGAATTATCTTTTGCAAGTGAAATTGTAAGGTGATTTTGATGAGGGTGTTTTATTTAGAACTAAGGATGAGCATATGATAAAATTCCAAGGTCACAAACTTTCTGGCCCTACATAAGCTCAGGGAATGTGTTTTAGTATCCTTATAGGAGATGTCATCCAGAAAATGCATTCTTTGTGTAGGCAATCTTGGCTTTATCAATTGTGCAATAGCTAAGGGGGTTTCTTGCAAAAGAACCAGCCTTAGACTTCTGGACACTGTGAGGTGGGGACTCACAGGCTCGCAAGGCTGATGGAAGACCTGCGGTCTTGGTCTAAGTGTAGAATTAGGAGAGGTTGCCTCATTCCTATCTAAGCAACAGCTACAGCTCTGTGGCCCCTGCAGCAACAATCAGGTGCACTGTGCCGATAGCCATTCTGTTCTAGCTGGGCTTTAGCTTGCAAGTTTAACATGACTAGATTTTATATCCCTACTCCATGGGCCTGGGGTGCCCTTTTAGAGAAGAGGGGTGGGATTTGACCACATTTGGGTTCTGGGTGGGGTATAAATGGAAGCTGAGTAGTAGGGATGACAAAGGTTGTGGCAGGACTAAAGTAGAGCGCTGGGGAGAAACACAATAATTGGTTGGGAAGGAAGAACCAAGTGGGAGATATTGTTCAGACAACGGGCCAGTTAAGTTAGGTGCTGGACAGTCACCAAAGAAAGTTAGTCTCCTGAGAAGTAAAGTGATGGTGGTACTTAGTTTTCAAAGATGTCTGCTGAACGGGACAGAGGCTTCCATTTTAAAAATTCAGTGATAAGTTAGTGGGCTTTAAAGCTGCATTCGTAATCTCAGTCATAAGGCACTGGTGACACTTGTCCAAAGCACAAGAGCCAGTGTAATGCTAGGGACCCATGAAGGGTATTTGGACAGGAAGGCTTTCTCAAAGTGATGTAGTCTTTCAGCATGTGAACCAGTGGCCAAGGCCATAAAAAACTATGTGGGCCGGGCAGGGGTGGTGCATGCCTTTAATCCCAGGCAGAGGCAGGCAGATCTCTGTGAGTTCCAGGACATGTTCTAAAGCAACACAGAAAAACCCTGGGGGTTGGGGTGTGTCTGAAGACAAGGAAGATGAGAATAGACATTAGAGCCTAGACTTTAGGGAGTGGGGAGAGAAACCAGAGGCTCTTCCTTGACCTCTAAAATTGATAGCACGGGACAGGGGTCAGGGGGAGACAACAGGGAGTTTTCTAGAAACTAGAATAGTGGGATAATTTTTCAAAGAAAAAACTCTGAGCTAGGTTGGGGACAGGGCTGAACCAATGTTAACCACTGATTAATATAAGAGGATTGATCAGGGTACCCTGGATTTCCCTATATCTTAAGTCAGACCCCTGGAGCAATAGCTGAATCTAGGGAAGCTGTAGATGGTCATCTACCTTTCAGGAGGGTCCATAAGCGTTACATAGTCTTCAGTAAGAGAAACACAATTGTTTTCTTCAACCCCCTAGGAAACTTTCTTCAGCACACATCAGAGAGATTATAGCTTGGATTGGGTGAGCCCCATGCTAGAACATTTAGACATCCCTACAAATAGAAATTATAGGACCAGCCCAGAAGCAATGGCAACGAAAAGAAAATGAACCCATGTAAAACCTGTCACAGAGTCCGTGTTGGGGGTGTGTGCAGGGCTTTGAGTCAGTTAAGGTGACTTCAGGAGTATGGTATGGTATGGTATGACTGGAAATTTCCCTTCCTGGGGGAAAGGGCATGATTGGAAAAACCACAGATAACAGAGAGGACACACAGAACAAGTAACAACAGCCACAACGAGGAGGACAGAGCGTGTAAAAAATGCTTCAGGCCTCAAAGAGAGAGAGCAAGGCTGTGGTACAGTGGATTAGAATACAGAGTGCTCAGCACAGCCCAGCTGGGATGCTAGTAGAGAAGGAGGTAATGAGACAGACCTAGTAAAGCCAGGATGAGTCATGGTGAGAGCAGGGAAGCAATCCAAACCTCTGTCTCAAAGAACTAACAAGAAAGAGGGCACAGAACAAGACAGAAACACCAATAACAAACTAGTAAAGTAACTCTCTGGGCAGAGCTTGCTCAGTGTGCACTCAATCACTCACAGAGTTGGTGAGCCACTCATCCACAGTAAAACCAGATCTCTCATGAGAGGCAGAAATGGGAACCCAGGGTCTCTGCTATTGCCATCCCAACTTACTGGAGAGGATGAGGGATGGCTCCTGGTTATGACTTGTGGTGGTTTGAATGTAATTGTCCCCCGTGAACTCATGACGAGTGGCACCATGAGGAGGTGGGGTTTTATTGGAGTAGGTATGGCCTCATTGGAGGAAGGAGGAAGAGTGTCATTGTGGGATTGGATTTTGAGGTCTTATATATGCTCAAGCCATGCCCAGTTCACTTCCTGTTGCCTGGGCAAGATGTAGAACTCTCAGTTACCTCTGTAGCATCATGTCTGTCTGTACACCACCATGTCACACCATCATGATAATGGATTGAACCTGTGAATTATAAGCTACCCAATTAAATGTTTTCTTTTATAAGAGTTACTATGGCTATAGTGTCTCTTCACAGCCATAAAAACACTGACTAAAACATGACTTTTCCCCCAAACCCTAACAAGGCTCATCAGAAGGTCTATGCTCCTCAATTCTAAGGATGTTCTCCAAGAGGTCTGTTTCTTTTATCCAGATGAAGGCTCCTCAATGGGTCCATCCTCCTCAAAACTAGGGAAGCTCATCAAGAAGTCTGACCTTCCTTCCCAAAGAAGGATCCTCAGAGTCTTACCCTTCTACCTGAGAAGTTTGCCCAAGGATTTCTCTCTGGGAAGCAAGCTCCTCTTAGAGGTCCATCATTACAAGACACCTAATCTGCCTTCCTAACCAGATATAAATTCAGGGTAGATTTATCTTCTGGGAATCTCAGAAAGGTTTAGCTATTTTGGTGTCTGTGAACAAAAGAGAGATGAGCAGGACTCTGGCACTTCTGCAAAGGGTTACCTCTGCAGCAACCTCTCCCTGGCCTGGAAGAGTCAGAGTGAAGCTGGGATCCAGGCACCATGGGAGATTCTGACGGAACCTCCAATGAGTTCATCCATGTGAGAAAGTTACAGATCACCACATTGTGTTTATAAAAAGTTTTCTAGCCATATGACTAAGAATAGGTCCACACCTGTGAAGCAGTCTTGTTACCAAGACAAGAGGATTTTTAAAGTAAAAAGCTGCAATTACATCAACCTGGTGAGGACTTGGGGTCTTAACAATGTAAACTGTGATCTTGTAAAACTTTACACAAAACCAATCTGGAGGAACTGAGCTGCTTTTACCTGTGAGGATGCTTCTCAACAGAGAGCAAGGGCTCTTTGGTATTGTAAAGCCCCTTATCAAGGGGAGACAGAGGACATTTGTTTACAGATGTGGCACCCATGGATAGGAAGTTCAGGGTCAAGTCAACCTGACATTTCTTAAGCTATTTCAGTACCATGTCAACTTTATAATGCCTATCATATTTATTTATAATGACAAAATATTTTATTTTGGCTCATTTTATGCAAACCCACCAAATACTATGGAGGTGTATTTATTACAACAGCTGAACACATATTGGTCTTTAATTTGTGTATATTCAGACAAAAAGAACATAACTGTTAAATTAGAGATTTAAATTCTAATATTCAGATGTATATGATTGGTGTTTTGGGATGCCTATATTTCAAGAACAACAAAATGAACTTACATAATATGTATTTAATTATGATATCTTAGTATTCCAAATCTCTGAATCTCATCCCCACTTCCTATAAATATAAATAAAATTATAAACTAACAGAAAAATCAAATCTTTCTTTCTCTGTCTCGCTACATATAATATATATGAGAAAATCCAATTTAAT
>JAQHUG010000337.1:198906-210644 GCA_028555095.1 Dicrostonyx torquatus | reverse complement strand
AAATAAAGGGAAATAAGTGTTAGCTAAAGTCATTTCATCATGCTGAAAATATTTATGTAAATCTGTATCACTGTGATATTCAAGAGTGTTGTGGTCTTGATATGTAACTGAAGCTAGCCTTGAATTCATGATCTCCCTTCCTCGAGCTTCCATGTACTGAGATAACAGGTGTGTGCCAGCGTGCCAAGCTAGTAAGTGAATTTTAAAATATGCATTTCAGTATGAACTGAATTGAGCTCATGTCTACCTGTGTAATATATCAATTGCCAAAAAGTGTGAAAGCCTGTAACACTTAGTTTACAAGTAACAAATAGGATTTCTAATGCACAGACTCCTTATCCTTCTGTGGAATCCCAACCTAACTGTCACCTTTAGAACTGCAAATTTGTCTGGAACACGGAAGAATGAGAGTACTTTAAGTCCCTGCATTGTTGTATGTCCTCTGTAGGTTTGGCATCATTGTTAAAGTGTGTTTGTCTGCTTCTGTGACCCAGTGTTTCCCCCTCTTTCTCAGTTTGTTCATATTTATAATATTTTATCAACACAAATCAAATTGTAGCTTAAGGTACTGGAGCACAAGACTCTCATTGTAAGGAATATGATTTGTTAGAAGGGACAGTTTCAAGAACCTACTGATTGAACTCTCGGGGTCAGTGTGCTTTGTCTACAGAGCCCTCAACTCCTGAAAGCCTGAAAAGCAGTGGGTGGCGATAGCTATGACAAGACTGACTTCAAGGCTCTCTGCAAGTAATGGGATTATAAAGGAAAGCACTTAAGACATGAAATTAGTGTCTTTGTCAGGTTATTAAAACCACAGGCACATATTCCTAATGCTATCTGTTTTGCAGAAAATTTAAAAAGCAGCAGCACTATGATTTTGTTGTTTCAGAGACTAGGATGCTCTTATTCAATTTTGCAATGTAGACTGTTTCTAGATATTTAATTCAATAAATTAATAAATGCTGCCTATGGTCTACTACCAGGAACATAGGTGGCTGCAGGGCTATTGCTGACCTCAAATTGTCACTCTATGGAGGAATCAACAAAAGTGTAAATTTAAAGCAATGGCATGACTTTTACTTTAGAAATGAGTTGGTGTCACTGTTATTGGTGGCTTTACTCAAGAGAGGAATTTGCTATTTTGCTTTCTTCATCTTCCAAACTTCCTTTGTACATTTTGTCAGTTCATTGATTGGCCTCACGAGGCCCAGGTATGAGGCCCAGTGTAACTTCCTGAGCCTAACTCAAGTTGGCAGCATGGGCCTAGTGTAACTTCCTGAGCCTACCTCTAGTTTGGTCACCTGTCTTTTGGCCATGACTTCCATATATGAGTGACTCAGCACAGCCTGACCTAAACTCACCTCTGCCCAGCCACCAACATGGCAGAATATTATTGGCCCTCTTTCCTTACACTACCTCAACCCATCCCAAGATTTCCAACCCCATATCAGCCCTATATAAGTTCCTGCCTGCAATAAACCGAGATCCTGCTTCGAGATCCTGCTTCAACAAGACTCCTGACTGGCTGTGGTTCTCTCTGATAGCTAAGAGGGAGGTTCAGGTTGTTGACATTCACCATCCAGCTCAGTCCCAGGGAGAGGCCAGCAGGACTGGCTCTTCCTCCACCCTATCTACCAGAGATCCCAGCTATTGATTGGCTCTTATCAAGGTACTGACTATACATAAGGTGAAAAATACAAAGCAAAAAAAAAAAAAAGAAAAGAAAAAGAAAATACCAGAAAAAAAAAAAAAAGAAAAAAAAAAAAAAAGAAAGAAAGAAAAAGAAAAAGAAAATACCAGAAAAAAACAGCAACAATAAAAAGCATGCCATAGTGTTATAATGTTGGAGAGATAAGTCAGCAGTTAATAGAATTACTACTCTTAGAAAGGACCTGACTTCAGGCACACTCTGTGAAATGGAACCCACACCCAACGCTTCTTGGTTTACCAAAAAATAGAGACTAGGTAGCTCAGAGACCTACAGTAAAACCAAATACAACTGATTTTAAAAAAAATAGTAGTGATAAAATATTCCTAATGATATTTTACTATATTCTTAGAACCATGCCTTACTCAGCCAGTATCAGAGCAGCTTCCTCCTACAGGATATGGGAACAAACACAGAGATCCACAGCCGGAAATGACACAAAGGGGGAGACAGAGACAGAGAGAGACAGAGACAGAAACAGAAACAGAGAGACAGCAGTGACAGAGAGGTGATAGGCTGACTTTAGAATACTCATCTCTAAATGGGATGGCTCCATGCAATCCCTCTCCTCAGAACTCAGGGAACCACAGAAAAGAGGAAGCAGAGAGAGTGTAGGAGCCAAAGGGAAGGAGGACACAAGGAGAAGTATTTCTAAATCACCAGAAGAGGGCTCATATGACCCCACAGAGACTGAAGCATCAAGCAGAAGGCCTAAACAGGTCTACACCACGTCTTTCATATTTATATTACAGCTTTCAATTTAGTGTTTTGATAGCACTCTGGAATGTTGAACAAGTGGGTCTCTCATTCTTATACCTTCTGTTGGGGGTCTTTTCCATCTGTTGGTTTGTCTTGTCCAACACTGATGTCATGGTTTTGTTATATCAAATTACACTTTATTTTGTCTTATTTTCTTGTTATCCCATAGAAACCTGGTGTTTCCTAATGAAACACAGAAAAAGAGTGGGCCCACATGGAAGAGAGGGGTGAAAAGGAACTGCAAGGAGTAGAGGGAGGTGAAGATATAATCAGGATACATTGTATAAGGAAAGAAATTATTTTCAGTAATTCAAACAAACAAAAATAAATGCCCTTCTTTTGGTACTTTCTTACCAAAAAGGACAGAGAGCCAGAAAGAAAACTATTGCAATATCTACATTAGCTCTGTCACTTTGAAAGCCACTGCCCTCTCCTCTAGCACCAACCTGGTGACTTCAAAAGATGGTCTTCTGCTCCCTCCCATTTCTCTTTTTTGTGTTGTGCTGTTTATCCTTCTACACAGTTCTATTTTTGTTCCATTCTATCTATGAAGCATGCATAGAATACTGGAAGGCATGGCATTTCTCAAGAGAGGATAGATGGTTTCTCCATAGTTACTAATGACTTCTCTATAAGTTGTCTGCTGTCTATTCAATCTTAACTTGCTGAGTATTTCCCAAGGGCGAATTTCATTTTGTAGTTCATTAAAATAATGAAGCAATGAAATAGCTTTCCCCCTTGAACTGAACTTCAAGAAATGATACTACAACAGATTCCCTGCAAATAATCTGATCACAGAGATATGTTAATAAATATTGTGTTTAACACATCCATTTGAAGCTGTAGGAGTAACCAACCACTATCCAATTGGATTTAATATTTGCCCGAGATGGAATGTATGCTGATACTGCCCGTGTGGTCAAGAATTGGAGACAACCTAGGGGGAAACCTCTGCTGAAGGAAAGTAGCAACTGTAATGGATTCTGTCCCTTTAAGGGCAAGCCACGCCCACTCCCAGTCTGCATGCAAACAAGCCTGAAGTCCCTGGTTCATTCTCTCTGTACCCAGCTCCCAGAGGGGTCGGGGGACCTTTTTCTCTTCTCCTCCCCCCCCTTATCCTTCTTCTTTCCCTTCTTTCTCTTTTTCTCTCTCCCCCTCCCTCCCTTTCCCCTCCATAATCCATTTAATAAATGCTTATAACTTCAACTATCCATCTGGTCTCATGCTGCTGCCTGCTGCCGCCTCTGCTGCCATGGCCTCCCACACAAGCTGCTGGAACCTGCTGCCATTGGAAACCTGACTATGTGGTCTCGAACCTGGGGACCCGCTGCCGGGGACCCCATAACCAAAAACCACAACAGCAACAAAATGATTTCTAAAGACATTATGCTCTCCTCACTGATCACTTTCTTGCTCAGCCATCATCAGAGAAGGTTCTTCCCGCAGCTGATCAGAACAAATACAGAAACCCACAACTACATAAAGCACAAAGTGTGAGAGACCTTTGAACGCTGAGTCCTAAATGGGCTATCTCCATCAATTCCCACACTTCAAGGCTCAGGAAACTCTGAAGAAAAGGAGGCAGAAAGATTTCTAAGAGTTAGAAGAGATGGAGGACACCAGGAGAACTGGCCTTCAGAGCACAGCAGGAGGGACAGACAGATGAACTCACAGAAAATACAGCAGCATACACAGGGACTGTGTGGTTAAAGGTTCCAGCATTGATAGGAGGAGTGGACACAAAGCCCCATCCTTAACCCTGACGCTATCTCCTATGGATAACCATTCGAAAGGAAAAATTCATTTGCTCCAATGAAGTTTCACTGTGTTTACAAACAACCCTTAGGGTAAGCCACATGCACCTTAGTAGATGAGCAACACAAGGCAAACTCGATGGTGTTTGTAGACTTCTTTGTTTGTTTGTCTGTCTTGGGTTATAATCCCTTCTCTGGTCTTTTGCTTATATTTTATGTTTTCTAATTTTGTGTGGTTTTAGTATTTCTGTTTGGGTGAATGTGTGTGTCTCCATGTCTGTAAGGTTCCTGTACTTTTTCCTGGGCTCCTCTCTTTTTCTCTTTGTGTTTTTGCTTTGCCCTATCTAGGTTTGTTTCTACTTCTTCTTTGTCCTTCTTCATCATTGTTTTCTATTATTATTATTATTATTATTATTATTATTATTATATTTGTCTGTTTTCTAATGAGTTAAAACAAGAAGGGATGAGGATTGGGGTAGACATGATCTAGTGGGAGTTGGGAGAGGGAAAACTGCAATATATCACAATATATTAAAAGAAACATATTTTCCAAAAAATGAAACAAACACAAACAAACTAAAAAATAAAATTATTGGTAGATATCATAGCTGTGCAGGTTATCTAAGAAACTCTTACCCCAGTGAAAACATACTTGAGTGTATGGCTCTCTAATTTTAAGTATTTTAATTCAGAGAGCATGGTGTACTCAATCCCTCAGCCTGAGATGCTGAGTATAACAAGTGAGGAACATTCTCAAGATGCAGTGGTCAGTATCTTGGATTATTCTTTGGAAGCTTGGGTTATAGTAATATCTGGTTTTGATGGGGCCAACGACCTGGTGCTGGTCTTCCATGTGCTCTGTTGACTCTAGCCTTGTATACAAAGATATTTTTCAACTTTAATAATTTGACTTAAACTTTTGAACTTTACCATGATAATAAAGTGATAAATTGATCTGAATTTCAAATGTCGATCATTCCTCAGATCTGCTAGATGCAATAATCCTCACGTGATGTTGGGCAGTGGCAGCAAGTGGCAATTCTCCACTGTCATCTGTAGAGACAAAAGGGGTAATGGGGTAGTCCTAAGTGGACTATATCGTTAAACTAGGACACTCAGGTGTTAGGCAATGTTCAGTTAAGAATAGGAAATACTCCAAGAACTCTCAGTGATTACTGTGCATAATTCTGGGTGGACTCTGGTGGCCCAAGGTCACTGAGGAGTGACACATATGATTCATGAATTTGGTGGAACAAGACTCAACATTATGGTGTTTGAATACTTCTCTGAGAACTCTCAAAGCAAAACCTGACCCAACAGAGCCTCATTTGGCAGCTGAGATCTAACTGAAACACTATATCCTACTCATGTTTTTAGTATTAAACAATTAAGAGTCGTTTTGGCTATAGTCTCTCATTGGCATAAACAATGTATCAGGATGAAGCATGTCATCAGTTCTCATTTGTGTAACTAGACCAGAGGGGTAGCCAGAGGACAGGGCCTATCTTATTTATTTATTTATTTATTTGTTTATTTATTTATTTTGGTTTTTCAAGATAGGGTTTCTTTGTGGCTTTGGAGCCTGTCCTGGAACTAGCTCTTGTAGACCAGGCTGGTCTCAAACTCACAGAGATCCACCTGCCTCTGCCTCCTGAGTGCTGGGATTAAAGGCTTGCGCCACCACCGTCCGGCTGACAGGGCCTATGTTTAGGGCAAGCTCTTTGCTTGCTTATGCCAGGTACACTTTGATTCTTTTGACTAATGCTGTGTTATCCCAAGTTTACCAAATATTTTATTAAAAATAAATTCTCCTTTGTAACTTACTGTTTTCCAGAGACATGAGCACAACATATTAATGTACATTTGATTTATGCCATTTATACCTTAAGATTGATTTAACAATGACATCAATGTAAGACAGAGCCCAGCTGGCCCTATGGGAGCATGCTGGAGAATTGAGCATGGTTCTTAGATGGTTACCATCCTTAAAACAGGCAGATTTTTAAGTTTCGGAAACCTCTACCTCTATTTTTCACAAATACCTTTACTGAACCGGCTCCATAAATATAGCTTAAATGAATTTCAAAGGCAACTATAGTTCATTTAGGGAAAATCTCAGTGGGAGAATTCCAGGGCAGTAAAGAAATGGAGGTAGAGACAAGGAAGGTGAGGCTTGATTGGATTGATTATGTCTTGTGACAGATACATGAAGATCTCCCACGACAAGCCTGAATTCCTAGCAGGGCATGAAGACTATACTCTCACTGATTAGTGATCTGTTCGTTAGTCTACATTACAATGTCACAAAGAAATAAAAAGGGATTGCATTTCCCTTGTTGCTGATAGCTGCACTCGGAAGACCGAGGCAGCTTTGGTTACAACTTTGGGCCTATGTCTTCACATCTACACTCTAATACAGAGTTTAGCCACCCTGGGCAGATATTTGGAGTCAGTCATGAAAGACCAAAAATGAGAGCTTTAAACTCCAAGCATAAAATATGTTCAAAGTGGCATGGTGATTACTGTCATACAGCGTTTCACAAATTATGGCTAATTTTGCTGATGTATGTCTGCCTACTCTTGCTAGTTTAAGAGGGCAGCTGACTATAAACCATAGATCTTTTCTACTAATACAGAAAGAAGTGTGAAATGTGAAACAATGTTAGATGTTCGAAAGGTATCAGAAGGATATTACAGAGCCACCGTGACACAATTATTAAGTAAGGCTAGAGTGTGAACCCAGGATGTCTATCTCCAGAATTTCTGCTCTACAGAAATTCTCAGTCCCAACTTCTTCTCAGGTGCAGCAAAAAAAAAATTCTGGAAGAGTCTGCACTTACTTAGGAAAATTTCAATGCACTGTAATGTGCATTGAATGAATTCATTAACAGTAAGAAAAATTCTTCCTTCATGATATTAATACCAAATGAAAAGGTGCAATCTGCAGAAAGATTGTGACAATCACTTCTTGTGCTCTGATAAAGTGTGTTGTTGATTTAATGTACTTGTCTGTCTGGAAAGGATTGGAATAGACACATGGCATATGATGACAGGTACAAAAACAGGAAATTACCATGTCTAAGATATTCCTGAAGGAAAATTGCAATGAATAAAATTGTTTCTAATTTGATGAAGCCTTAACGATGAATGGCATATAATTCGAAAAGTATTAATGTCAAAGTACAAAGAGAATGGGTGTTTCTCAAGTAATGATTCACATATCTTTCTGTGGTATTTATTTACCTTTTTCACATGGCCTTGTAGAAGACTTGGCCCTTGTGGCTGGTGTTTGGGCACTGTCACTAAGTTTTACTCCTGTTCTCTTTTAACTTTCTAAGAATTTTGAGACCAGGTCTCAGTCAGCAGACTGCTCTTGAATGGTAACCCCGGCTACTCTTAGATTTGAATCCTTCTTTTCTCTCTAGTGTTGCAATTGCAGGCTAGACTTGCTCTCTGGTGTTTAAATTATCAACTATAAAGATTCCAGTTGGGACAACTTTAATCAGCAGTGCCCATCTTGTTTGGACACGAGGATGCTATGCAATTGCTGTTTATACTCCTTTTAAAGGACAGTTAATAGCCTGCTACTTGGCAGTGACTGAGTTAATACTAGTCTGGCTCTATGAAGACAATCCCACTGCAGTGTGGAGTGGTACCATTGTGTACCTAAACATCCCTGGTCTATAAAGGTCAGCATTGCAATGGCTACAATTGAGAAAATTGAGAAATAATGGGATAAAGAGCACATAGCTTACAATAGGAAGTTCTTTTAAAAAGCAAGTATTGGGATGTAATTTTTGCTGTCCCTATAACAATGTTTACAAACATGTGTCAAGCCCTACTCTCTGGAATAAAAAAAAATAGTAGTTTTTATATTTTGAAAATATATGCCATTACATAAATAATTAAGAAGCTTGAGATGAAGAGCATGTATATTAGGATATCTTCGTGAGCATTAAATATTATGAAAAATACCCTAATAAGATAGGGGCAAGGAAAGATATTTTCAGAGGTCCAAACAGGAACAATGGTATGAGGCTAGAGATTCACTGATATGGCTAGGAGCTGAGAATGCTGTGGAGCACTGTTTGAGAATGACACATGAAGATTTTTGCCTAGAGCATCTAGAGAGAATGCAGTCTCATCTCATTTCGGATTCTTCAATCCTGCAGGTGTGACAGAATTTAATCATGTCATCAGTTGTCAAATTTCAGATCATTAGGTAGAGAATGAGAAAGAAGCTGATACATCTTTGTTATACACTTACTGTGTCCTCGTTACATTAAATGATGTTCTGTCTAAAAAGAGTGTACATTAAGCAAGCTGATTTTAAAAAAGCCTAGGAGGGGCTGCACTATGATTAAAGTACTCTTACAAAAGAAGAAACTAAAGAACAGAGAAGTGTTTTGTAATTTTGTATTAGTGATAAGTACCCAAGACTTATTTGTAGCTCAATTTGAAAAACAAATTTGAACTCGTGTATTTGTGTTTCAAAATTGTATTCATCTTAAATACTTTTGCTTATTCTGTGTGTATATGTATATTCATGTTTACCCACCAGGAGTGTGTATCTATGTTCTTATTTGGAGGTCCTGAGATTTTATTATTCATGCTTCAGGAAATAATAATCATCCAATCAAAGCCAAATTTCAGTTAGAATGATAGAGGACCATTCTTGACATGAAATGTGAGGGGGAGAATACTGAGGTTTGAAGGTTTAAGTGAAAAGACTGGGATTTAAAAGAGAAAAAGTTAGGGTGACTTGATCAAAACTTGAAGAAAACTCATGGAAACCCACTGTTTTATAAATACAGAGTGAACCCGACCCGTAGGTCCAGTTATTCAGGGTCCGAAGAGGCTCCTACCTGAAAATCATGGGCGAGAGAAAAGAAGGAGACCAAGCGAAATCTCTCTTGTCAAGGTCTCACTTTATTAGGGAACAAAACCCAGTATATATAGCCCAGAAATGTGGAGCTGGTGGAGGTGGAGGCAGAGTGGGAACTGGGGGTAATAAACACCTCAAGGCAGAGAGCAGGAACTGGGGGTAATAAACACCTAGTTAGCTAACTAGCATACCTGTGCAAACATTCTTTTGTGGATAGCTAATTAAGGAAGAGGGGAATCTCTGTAAACCTCCTGGAGGCAATGGCTTCCTTATCTTTGTAGGCTTCCTAGAGTCAAAAATCCTAGCTGGCTCTGTTAAACTTTCTAAGTTAAAGGCCTTTGATGACCTTCTGTAATTATTAGGGCAAATGGTCCCTGACAACGGAGAGAGAGGAAGAAAGAGAGAGACCAGGAGAGAAAGTGACACAGTCTGGCTTCAGGCATTATGCTGGCCTTTGTCACTGGCAGGATACACCCAGGGTCTATGGCTGCTAAGTCACTACAAAGTCTGTATGCAGTTACAAAAGGTCCCTTTAAGAGACAAGTTCTGCCCACACTTGCTCTTTCTGCCTTTTCTCTGAGGAGGCAGGTTTCTGTCTTTTTTTTCTCTCTCTTTCTCTCTTTTTTCTCCCCTCACTTCCTTCCCCTTCCCAATAAACTTCCTTCCCATGTCTGTCTGATGGTGTGTTTGTCCCCCGCCATGAGATCCATGGTCCCAACTCGTACTGCATATCATAACACAGAGAGAGACAGAGACAGAGACAGACAGACACACAGTTTGAACAGAAGCATCCTGCCTAGGCAAATGGTGGCACTCCCAGAAGACATGTTTTTAAGTGCAAATCTTAGCGCCTCGCACACAACTCCCCCCATGAGTTTTTGATCAAGAAGTTGTCATTGGCAGCCAAAATAAAACCCTTTGCCGCTACTTTTGGTTTCCCATCACAACTGCATGGTAGCACCGTATTGCCTAAAACATTATTTACTAAGGAAACATTACATAGAGAAATCAATTTTAAACTTACTCTGGATAGATTATATAGTGTTGAAAGGTGCTTTTTAGGCTGGTAATAGATAATAATATTAATGGTCTCATCTAGCACTGGATTCTCCATGAAGCTATATTGACTGGCTGGCAAAATGTGCTCACTGATACAATAGTGGTATGGTTTTTGGAAAACCAACTGCTTTCTAATTCAATGTGAGGCCAGTTCCACAGGATACCTTTTAGGATCAGTCCTTTAAACTTGGTTAAAACCCCATGTCTAAACATCAAAGGTCCCCGATGATCAAGAAATCTACTGTTGTTGCTTTACTAATTGAACTTGCTGTCAAACTGCGTTCTAAATAGTTATGATTATATTCATAGGTTTGTGATGTACTCAACATTAGCCAGAGAGGATTCATTTTACCATAAATAGTTGTTAATAAAGAGAATTACGACTTGTCAAAATGCTGACATAAATAACAACAAATGTTCAGCCGTGTTTAGGTCATGCCTACAGAGGTCACGGAGCAAGATGCAGAAACATCATGAGAACTAGAGGCTGTGAAGGACATGTATGAAATGCTGGCCTCAGGACATGACACGTCTGGCAGGAATGAACTTAGAGTAGCTGTGGTTACCTGCACAGACCTGCATCAAATAAAGTCAATCAATCAAAGTTACAGCTTGAACTGGAAGGGGACAAAGATATTCCAACCCTAGTAGTGATTCCTTGACAAAAGGAATCAGTGGCAATTGATGGCTGTTGAAGTAAAAAAGTTAATCTCCTTTGAGACTATGCTGTATGGTAGGTTGCTCATATACCAGTGGGTCCTCACACACACAGGAACTTAAGGACAATAATAATTGGGCTCCAGATATAATTAATAATAATAATAAAATAGGACATTAATATTGGGAGGGAGGTGGGATAACAGGTACTAGGGAACTTGGAAGGAAGTAGTAATAGATGGAGAAGATCAATATGTTATATAAATGTATGAAACTTTCAAAGCATAAAAATTATTAAAATAAAAAATAAAGTCTTGACAATAGTTCAAGGAAGTGATTCCCCCAAATCCAGTCTAGTGAAGTCATGGGTTGACTCACAGCAGCATAGACTACTTAAGGCAGCTATGTCTCTGAAAATCCCACTTCAAGATGAATGGGGACTCACAAAAGCTGCATCACTTAAACTAACAATGCAGCATGTGGTCAGGCCCACAGAATATGGTCTAGTCTCCTCAGCAATTGTTTACTGATGGATTGAAGGATTTCTTTGTGAATCTTGTAACTTTCTGAACACCCTAAGCCTTAAAACATTTTTTTCTTTCTCTAAAAAGGATTGGTTTAATTCTTCAGTCCACAAACTTTCTTCACATAATGGTATTTTTAATAGTGTCAAAGTCTACTAAATCAAACACGTCTTCTAATAATAATAAGCATTTAAGTTTATCCAAATATTTTAGACATTAATGTGTTTCTTTTAATTATATCTAACTCTATTTTACAGCATTGGATAAATGATTTTTGATCTGATCTGAGCAATATTCAGACAAAACATGGCTACAACTTTAAAACAATAGGTTAATGTTATGCCCAGATCTGCAAAGTCCCCCCAAAACCAAAAGGGACACCAAGTCCTGTA
>JAQHUG010000337.1:185438-198096 GCA_028555095.1 Dicrostonyx torquatus | reverse complement strand
ATTAACTTCAAATTTTTGTAGGAAATTGACAGAGTTGAAGAAAAACAAAGCAAAACAGATGGCATAAATCCCCAGATGCAATAATATCTACATAAAAAAAAAACTCAGTGTGAACCATAAAAATGTAAGAAAAGAGAGGACTCACAACTGAAGTATATCTGTGGGTTGTTCAATATTTTTATATGCATCCATTCTTTTAATCTTTATATCAAATTAATAAGGTAGTATGTATATATAATGCACAAGTATAATATTTGCCACTTTAAGAGAGACTATGTATTTATATTTCAAAAATCAAGACTTCAAATGTCAGAAGCAGACAGAATCTCTCATCCCTCACAAAGAATTTGCTTATACTATATGTTAGTTGAATTAGACTGTCTTTACATTTTAAGTGAATAAAATAGCAAACTCATTGAAACATTTGAGTATTGAAAATTATTTGATTTACTCATGTGAGCCTTTTTAAGAAATAGAAAGCATCCAAGAGACTCATTATCTCCACGAGGAGGAGGGAACAACAGCTGTGCAGCATCCTAACAGGTTGTGTAAGTTTGCAGAGAAGAACCAGGAACATTATCTTTTGAGTGATTGTGAGAATATATCTGTCATGCAAAACATGGATAGCGGACTGTCTGATGGCAAAGAACAAAGCAGATAATCTCTCAGGATTCTGTTATCTATCCTGCTTTTTCTTTTTTTCCCTTAATGTAAACCAAGCCCTTTAGAAGACAGGCTTCCAAAGCATGCTGGTCCATTCTGTGTATTTCCTGTGCTTGCATTCTTCTCTAAGTACCTAATTCACACTCAGGAAGGGACTTGAGACCAAAACAGAATACACATGCAGCTAAAACCTCTTAAACCCATTTCCATAATGGAATACAAAGACGGCTTTAGAAAAAGTGAGCCTTCACAAAAGGATGGAAATGAAAGGAGTAAAATGTACTGACCGATAGTTGGCAAGTTGTGTAGTAGGCTAGGATTCTCAAAAGCAGAGAAAACAGAAGCAACGTATCGTGTTTTAGGAGTAGTATCAAAAGAGGAGTAAGTAGACATGATCTGAATATTTTTTCAGTTATTTTACATGCATGACTTACTTGACAGAAAACATTTTACAATATATAAAAAGAAAGCAAAAGTTCTATGTGAAACAAATATGGAAATTTTAGAAAAAAAACACCTTACACACACACCCTCCCTCCCCACAAAGCCAAAAGGATAATGTTTATAAATTAAAGATTACAAGATGGGTAGCATGGGTATAATTTAAAAAGAACGTCTTTGCGAAGACATTGTAACACAGCCTTGAGCCATAACATAGACTTTCTCTTTGGTTAAGAATGAAAAGAGAAAATTTGTATCTGGTATTGAAAACTGGAAGATTTCTGAACTACTGGATAAGTTTTGTTTTATCAGATATATCACAGATATCTCTAATTATAAGAGAAGTGATTTGTGATGATGACTCTAAATTTATACACACATGCACACACACTCGCATACACTCACACATACATATACGAACACACACAAATCTGTCAAGATCAAGAAGAACCAGGATAATGTGAAGTTCAACGTTCTCTGTGGAAGGTGTCTTTACCACATGATCATCACAGACAACAGACACAAAAGCTGAAGCCGTCCCTTACCACTGCTTCAGCAGTGAAGAACCTAAAATGAACCAGACTTCTGCATTTCATTATAAAAACCATGAAAAGCCAAAAAAAAGGAAAGAGAAAAAGATAATGAAATAAAAGCTATAAATCTTTCCAATACTAAATAGTGATCATAAGAGTTCTCAATTCAAGAAAAGTTAACCAAGAAACTACTATTTAATTACTAAAAAACAGAAACAATTCTCTTCCAGGTGTCTGATGAGTCAGGAAAGAAGAAGTAATGCAGGGAAGAGCTGACCTATGAGGAGGTCTTTACTTAGTGGTCATGTAATACATTTAGTAATTGTTAGCTATCAAACCTGGGATAGTTGTCTGAGCATATAAAAGCAGACCTGTTCGCCATAGTCTCCTTACAGTTCCCCCAGTCTCTACCTGTTACAATGCTCTCCTGGCCAACATACCCTGTCCCCTCCTGAATTCTTCAGCACAGGGATTAGGCTGCCCTTCCCCCAGGTGCTTTGTTTTATATAATCCAACCATTTTGGTTACCTAGTCTACTCTCCTTTGGACCTCCCAGCTGCTGCACCTGGTTATGCTCTCTCCCCTCTCCCTTATCACCCATCCTCCTCACACATCACAGCTCAGTCTGGTCATGTGCACTCTGGACTCTCCTAGATGTCCCTGCCTCTGGCTATGCTCTCCTTTTTATCTACAATAAGCTTCCTCATCTCCAGTACCTAGGAACAGCCATGCCCTTTCCTTTGTATTTCTCCTTTCATTCAATAATAAATACAATTAGTTACTGATGTGTTTTATGAAAAATATGGAACATAATAAATCCCGAGTTCGTTGGCCCGAGTTACAGTTGGGGCAACAGAAAAGGAAGAATGGAATTTATTGAGAAAATGTCGCATGAACAATGACTTGAAGTAAAAAAAAAATGCAAGCAATTTTTTAAAAAATTAAAAAACAATTCTTCTAGGCAGAAAGAATATTTACAGTCAGATGTTAGAACATGAGTTTACTTTGAATAATAGGGAGAAAATGAAGTATCTCACCTGGACAAGTATATAATAGTCTGTGTGCCTCACGGTAGAACATATCACAATCACAGAAATTTGTTTTCTCATAGTTCTGCTGACTCCGATATCCAAGTCAGGGTGTCATCACTATGAGGTTCTAGTGAGGAATCTAATACTGTCTGGGTTCGTGATGGATGCTCGTGCAGATTCCATTCCAAGATGTGCTAGTGCACATGACAAAGAGTGAGCTCCCTGTCTTCTCACTATTTCCTCACAGACTTGAACTCCAAGACCTCATAGACAACATAAAATCATAAGTGTCTGAAACACCAATCCCGGCAAGTGAGGACTTCATTGTTGCTTTGCTCCCTGAGCTGTCCCCCCATGACTTCCCTGACAGCACCTGTTTAAGCTGCAGGCCAGAGAAGCTGCGATTCTCCAGACTTCCACCATCAGTCACCACGAATATTACAGAGGACATTCCAAAAGCCCATATTTGTGAAAAATGAAGCTCTTGAAACTGTAGACCTCTATTTTTTTTCTGAAGAATGTGAAGTAGCTTTGCTTTCAACAAGAGTGGCAGCGCTTATCTGGAAGTCCTTTGTCTTCCAGCTGCTAAGTTGGATTCCTAGCTCAGAGAGACAATTCCTTCTCGGGTGACCCTCCTCGTAACTATGAAGTGCAGCAAGAAGAGTCAGATACCCAGAGGGAAACTGGATTGAGCAAGGGAGCATGTCATGGCAGCCTCTATAGGGGCCTTTTAAGAAGAGCTTTGAGGTGAAAACACCTACAAGAAAAATGACCAGAATCACACAGTACAGGTGAGGAGACTGATAAGAAAACTCAGGTCATAGTTTTAACTGCTAAACACTAAAAAAGGTTCATTTTAGAGTGCCTAAGCGGAGCAATAGGAAAGTAGGAGAAAAGGCAACTAAGGATTTAAATCATCATCTTCCTGAAATGTGGGAACTCTCATAGCAATATATTTCTTACCGGAATACATTTAATTTGCTCATATAAATTAGATTTCGTACAATTTGGTCACAGATTAAAATTGTTAGCCATTACTTAGCATTGGTTTACTCTAATAGAGAAAAGTGACCTACATATCTTTGTTTACACAAGAATTTTTACATATTCTGATGAATCTCCCCATTATCACCTCACCATACAGAGCCATGAAAGTCTCAGGTTAGATGAGAAAACAGGGAAAATGTGCATGAGGGGCAGAGAGTTCAGGGTTTGAATTGATTTGTTTCACAGAGCTTCCTCTCAAGGTGTGTTCTTTCCTTTGGCGTTTCAAGACCAATACTGATGTTGGCAATACCACTGATGTTAGGGTATCACTAACACACTTCAGTGTATCACTAATCTGTACTGCATTTTACAAAGACTCGCTACTGTGTCGAAGACATACATGAATGGTATGGGAGATTGGGTTCCTAAAGGCGTCTTAAATCCTATTTGCTATTTGTGCAGCCCAATAATTTAACTGAAAAACCCCTAACCCCAGTCTTTCATGTAAACTTCAATTTAAAAGCAATACAATGTCCTAACCCTAGGGCTTCAAAGTTGTTTTCAAAGATAGTCATAAAATCATTTATGAGACGAGAAGTCTTCAAAGGTAGTTAGGTATGAGGAAAGCAAGAAAACCACAGCCATATCATGTTTCTACGGAAGGCTAGAATGCCCCTTTGTGACTAAACGTCCTTCAGCTTTACACTTATTGTTCCCACAGCACACAAAAGTTAGGAGTCAGGATATTTACTCATGTGTATCCTAAGGGTCTGCATCCCCAAGGGATCTTTATCTTGTTAAAATCTTGTTTACATTGTAGTTTTGATACTTTTTTTTGATTATAAAATAAATACCCTAAAGGAAGAACTGGTCCAACATATTTGGAAATGCGACACTCATTACATGCATGAATATATGTATGTCTTATTATAAAGATTTAATAAAATAGTATAAGAAATAAAAAAAGCAAGAACATCTAGAGTCACTTATACAAAAATGTTATTTAAAGTTATAGAAACACTTAAAATAGTCTTCTTTTAAAAATACATAAGACTTTTGGACTTGGCAGAATATTTTATCAAGTTAGTTCAAAAACTAAGAGAGAGCCTTACATTAATATAAGAAGTCCTTTAAAATCCCCAGGACAGAACACACTGGGCTGCTGCCCCCCTTTGGGAAAGTCCTGTTCAATCTCTGTTAGGAATATTTGCTTTGCTTTGCTAAATACACTTCTGCTTAAACTGTGTCTCTTGTCTCAATTCGTTCAAGAAGACAAGAACAAAGGGTCCCTCTGTGGCAATATTACAGAACTTCAGGCAAAGCTAATTATAATTAGAGGAGTTAATCATGTCCAGTTCACATAATTTTTAAGAAACGGAATTGAACAGATGTATAATTAGAAAAAAAACCATATTCTCCATTTTCTAGGTTGCTTCTTTAGTCATTATAAGTTTCTTTTGCAATCCTGGGCTTTTTAATTTTGAAAATCAATGCTTGTTGACTGTTGGTCTTAGTTTCTGGGTACCTAATTCAGAAAGTCCTAATCTGAGCCTAAATCCTGAAGGAGTATAGAGACACGACTCTTCTAGAAGATTTAGAACTTTAGGCCTAACTCTGAGCTTTGTGATTCATTTGGAATATGGTTTGGTGCAAGTGGAGAGAAAAAGAAAACATTTCATTCTCCTATGTGTAGATATATAATTTTGTCACCACCATTTGTTAAAGATAGTGACTTTTCTCCAATTTGTGTTCTTGGAATCTTTGTCAAAAATCAGAAGGCTATGAGTGGGTGAAACTATGTCTGGGTCCCCTTTTATAGCCCCTTGAAGAAAGTGACTATTTCTTTGCCAGTACCAGGCTGTTCCTATGGTTCTGTAAGTATTAACTTGAAGTCCTGTGAACTGATACATGCACCAGCATTTCATCTTTACTTTCAGGAGATTTTTTAGCCTATCTCTGGAGTTTCTATATTAATTTTAAGAATATTTATTCAATTTGCATGAAGGACTACATTGGGATTTTGATGGGATTGCATTGGACCTATGGATTGATTTTGATACGATATCCTTTTTCGTAATGATAATCATACTAAGCCATGTGCACAGGAGATCTCTCAATCTTCTGTGTCTTCCTCATTTTTTTTTCCTTCAGTGTTTTAAAGTTCTCACTGTATAATCCTTTCACGTCTCTGATTAGGTTTACTTCAATATATCTCTTATGTTAAGAATATTGTCAGTGAGATAATTTTCCTGATTTAAATACTAGTCCATTTGTCCTTGGCAAATCAACATCCATCATTACAGTAAACAGACAAGAACAGAAGTGTCCAGAGATCAAGATTAAGATAAAGGCATTCACATACACCTATCCTATTAAAAGCAGTGTTTGAAGTCCTAGCTAGAGCAGGAGTCCTAGTAGACAAAGAAATAGGGATACAGGCAGAACTCTATATGTAAGAGACCCTAAAGGCTCTACTAAAAATTACATTTAATAATAATTTAATACATTTAGCAAAGTAGGAGGTTACAAAATTATCCCCCAAATCAGCAACCTTCTCTGTTTACTATGATGATGGATGTTGATTTGCCAAAGATATGGTGATATGTCTTGCATCCATTCCTAGAGACTCCAGACTTTTTTATGATGGGTTAATGGCATTTCTCAAAGCTTGCTTGTTTGGTTTTGTTGTTGTTGTTGCATCTTCTATAGAAATCATTGCAGTGTTTCCTTAGAAAAATAAAAATAGATCTGCCATATTACCTTGATATACCACTCCTGAACATAAATCCAAAGAACTCCATTTCCTTCTGCAAAGATACATGCTCCTAAGTTTTCATATGTGCTCTACATGCTCTACATAGATAGGCCATGAAAACAGCCTAGATACCTATCAACTGATGAATGAATAATGAAAATTTGGTACCTATATATAATGAATTTTATGTTCTATAAGTAAAAATGAACTAATAAAAATTTCAAGTAAGCATGGAGTTGGAAAATGTACTGAATAATGATACCTAGACCCTGAAAAGCATATGTCACATGTTTTTGCTCATATATGAATCTTAAGATTTGTGTGCTTAATTTAGAGTAGCTGTCAAATACATGAAACTACAAATAAATTATTTTGATCAAAGAGAAGAGAGATCTTAAATGGAATGAAAGCAGAACACAAATGGCATAAGGAGAAAGGGGGAATTTGGAGAGAGAGCTTTATGTGGAAAGAGGAATGGGAAGGTGAGACTCAGGGGATGCTTGGGATATACATAAGTAACAATAAGAATATTTAAGAAATTCATGTAAAAATATAGTGTTTTACATCCTATCTTTTCTATAAAATAATTTAATTTCAGTTATCCTGCAAGGGGGTACATTATCTCATCCCAGAAGCAATACGTTGCAATTAAAAAGTCTAATGTGACATGTTGGATTTCTCTCCTGGAGTTGTTGACCATAACTGTCCAAGAGACCCCTACAACAACAGAGGACATTTTCATTATTCTTAGACATCTGCCAGAAACTGGTGGTATGACCTTATGCTGAAGACACCTCATACTTTATGGTGTCATGGATAAATCATCAAGTTGACAGTGAACAGGAAGCTTATCTTGTTTTCATTGTACGGGAAGATGCCATATAGGCTTCTGTGAGAACCAAGTAGTCAACAGTCATAAACATTAATGGTTCCTGTGAGGTACACAGGGAAGCTTATGCCTGTTATTGTAAATCAAATCAAAAAGTCATTGTTCAGAGGTGAACCTCCTATCCCTCTGTGAAACACACATTGTAGAAAAATGCCTCACAAATCTGTATCTCTCTGTGTGGATATTAGAACAGCTTTTCACTCTCAGTGTTTATCAGAGAAATTTAATTAAACAATGGAGACAGATTAATACAGAAAAACCACTAACCAAAGTGTAGTAAATAAGTTTCAACAAGGTGTTCAACCCCAAATATAAAAACTTTCCATGACACTCTTTCCATGCTCTGGGACCCTTTCAGAAAAGGGGGTGGAAAGATTAAGACCAGAAATCAGGGAAACTAGAGTCACAGACATGTTTATTGTACTGGTGTACTTGCCATAGCTTACATAAGACCAACATGAGAACAAGTCAGTCTGCATGGTGTTAGGATGGGCTCTAGGGTCTCCATCTTTGACTGCAGAACTATTGAGGGTTGATTGTTGGGAAACAGGAAAATCCAAGGTTTTCTCAAAAATCCTGATGAAAGAGTAAGGGGATATTAATTCAGTTTTTTCCTGGGGGAAGGACAAAATCCGGGCAGAGGCCAGAGCTTTGAAGGAATTAAGATTTTTGTTTCTGAGCATCTGATTCTTGACGATAGAAAATATTTACCATTCTTAAGGCAGCTCTGTCTCTTTGTAACCACTGTTTAATTAGTTTTCTATCAACTCTGCCTATATCTCTCCTGTAAATAATATATAAGATGATGTACTTAACAAGCTTTTTTTGGCATAAGTTATCAGCTTATGTAACACATCCTGGTCTCAACCTATGCCTTGTTTATTTTATTATCCTAAGTCCTCCCCCTCAACATTACACTATTCTGGACCCACTTTCCTGAGGGTGTATGTCAGGTGATGGCTTCTGCAGGAAAGGGAGTCGATTTTAATTAATGATGCTGTACCTGGCATATCTAATGTATTCCAGTGAATGGTCCCATTCCAAAGAGTGCATAGAAAGCACAAATTGGACTTGTTGAGTTATTAACCAAAAGCAAATAAAGAGGGCAGGAAGTTGGGGTGGCAGTGAAGTAGGGTACATCTGGAAAAGTTTAAGAAAAGAAAGAGGTGGGAATATGAATATAATTAAAATAATTTGTATGAAATTCTCAAATAATATAAATAACATAGAAAATATAAACAAATAAGAATTAAAGACGTATTGTTAATTATACTTAACCACCATTAAGTATGTTAGTATCTTTAACATACTTAATGTAACAAATGTGTTATTTACATTGTATTAAATAAAACCTTATCTAAACAACATAATTATATTTTAAGCTTAACCTAAGTGGAATGGTGTTGAATATGAAGCATGAGTATACTCTATTCAGAAAAGTTTGAGAAAGAAAGGTGACTATGTAGTCTATTTAATATAGCATAGATTTCCAGACTCAGAAAATTCTAGAATTGATGGCCGGGACACAGGGAACTTGGCTTCGGCAGAAAAAGTTGTGGTAGACTCATGTGAGAGAGCACTTAGAAGACTGATGAAGGGGTAAGGGTGTGAGAGTTAGAGACTATGATAGAAATCAGAGAGATAGGTTACAACGAGAGGATGCCTCAAAGGCTTGAGTTTGTCTCTAGATACCACCGTACAGTGTGGATTGAGGTGCCCACTGCTGATATGATAAAGAGCTTTGTCTTCTACCACACCAGGAAAAGGATCTGAGCCGATTTAGTGATTATTTAGCAGCTCATAGCTGAGGGGGCTGTCTAGTCTCAACTGCTATAACCGTTGTCTTCAGGTTCTGTTTACAACATGCAGTTCTTCTTTAACGTTGTCTTGATCTTTCAGGATCTTTACATTGTTTTGCTACAGCGATTTTGACTCTGCCTGCCTTGGGTTTTTATTCTCAGATGGTTGATTTCAGTGCAAAGCTTGTCAACTTATCATTTTCACACTGGTCAGAGTAGTGTATCTCAGCAATAAACACAAAAGAGAACTGAAGAAATATACTAAATAATTTCCACATTGTAAGGTAATATACAGCATTATCTTCCACATAGTGAAAATAAAATTAACCCAATTATAACTGTATTTTATTGCAATTAACAACAGAATAGAATTCTTTATTAAAACCCCTGATACATATCCCATGAAATAAAATTAGAAATAACGTTAGTAAGCTGTCTACCAACAGATTTCCTATGTGAATTTAGAGAGTATGTATAACCCACGCACGTGCCTGAGAAGCTAAACAGCTTTGAAAATGCAAAGCTAAATACATTGTTTAGGGACGCAGTGCTATCAAACGATGGTCATGGTATCTGAGATTGTCTGAGCTACACTAATAGAAATGTTCATTTTGAATAAAATGAAATGGATAAAGTAAAATCAAAAGGAAAAGCTAAACAATACAATATTTCCTTATAGAATGACTAGATCCGTGGGCATTTATGATGTAATATCTTCTTTCATCTTTCCATACATTGTCCATAACCCTAAATATCACAGGGTATCATGATGGACTTCGATGAAGTGTGTTTTGCCACACAGGATGTGTCATTACTTTTATGAATGCAAAATGTGCTATATCCCTCAAACTACAAATGTCGCCAGATTACAGAACTTGTCATTTGGATTTGTTGAGACAATAGCTTTTGCCTGGATTTGTTTCTCTGAAAATGATCTCCTCTTAGGGATTATCACAAGTAGATTTATTAGCTTTCATGTAGGATAAACACCCAAGAGTTTGCTATGCAGATTGGCCCCAGAGGCTGTTATCGAGGACATATTTCCAACTTTTATGGCAGCATCCTTTATTTTTATGTTCTGCCCTCTCTCAAATTGATGAATTGAGTTTTGTTTAAAAAAGATACAAGAAAACACTGTTGAATGAAACAGGACAATTTCTCCTATTATTTTATAGACTTAACTCATAATGTTTCCTTGGTTTTAAGGTATGAAAGCTTTTAAAAAAGCAGATTTAAGAGTAATATTGCTGGAAATCGGGCTTCCACAGTGATATACTGAGGCAAATTTGGGAATTATTAACAAATAAGATCTTAAATATCACTTCAAAGGTGTAACTTCCCTGTAACTATCTTCTCCCACTGGGTTTTGTTTATTAGGTTTTTCCCTTTGGAGAGTTTGCGTGTTCTCAGGAAATACATAGGCATTTAAAAACTGTTTATCTTAAGAAACAATGTTTTGTTTATTTATATTTATGGCAATTTAAATGCTGTTAAATTTCATGAAACAAAATTATTTTAAAATATAGAGAACATAGCTGGCTGTGGCATCTATTTCTTTAGTCCCAGCTCTCTCGAGGCAGAGGCAGGCAGATTGCGTTCAAGATCAGCCTGGTCAGCAGAGTTCCAGGAAAGCCAGAACTATTTAGAAAGGTTCTGTATCAAACAAAATAGATAAATAAATAAAATTCAAAGGATAATTTGATAAGTAATAAAATGGACAAGAAAGTTCTAAGGAAGAAAGTAGGAGAAATGTAGGCTAGAACCAGGGAGAATCACAGAGAGATGTTATGACCATGGCAGCTGATTGTCATCATGACAGACAAGCGGTCTATTGATTCCAGCAAAGATCACATTTCACCCAGGATCAAAAGCAAAGACCTAATTCTTCCTCTCACAGATATTAACACATTGTCACAGTATGCATGTAGACCCATTCCACTCCTTTCGTTCTTTCTTAAATTTCTGTAGGATAAAATGAGAATCAGGGACCTCCATTTGTGGTCATTTCTTCTTTTTCTTCCAGGCATGTGTGTCCTGCTTTCCTGGAATTATTTTCTGCCATGGAAGATGTAGCATATTCACATTTTTTTTCTAAAAATATACTCTACTTTAAAAAAAAACGTACTTTGTAACTAAAGTCAGATGTTCAGAGTTGAGTGTTTGAGGGTTTTTTCCCAATCTATTTTCTATGTTCACACTCAAAATCATGAGAATTTGTGTTCTTACCTGGATAATCATCATACTTTCCTCAGAATCTCAGCCAAACAGAAACAGCATTAATGATGTTGAAAAATTAAAAGAATAGGGATTTATTCCTAAGGGGTTAAAAAATGAAACAAACAGCATTGAACACAACTTAATCCTGTAGTACTTTGTACATGCAGTATTAAAAGGCACTAAAATCCTTCATGCCTTTAGTACACACCTTCACATTTCTTTTAAGGGCCTACGGGACAGGGGAAATGAAATGGAAAGATTTTTCACAAGGTTCTCTCCTTATGTCTGTTCCCCAGAGGTATGAAATGATAATTCATAGGCTCTTCCCACTCAATTAGCAAGGCAAACCAAAGGAAGTTATCAGAAACATTGATACTTCAATTATATAGACAGCTATTTGCTGTTTAGAGAAGCTTTTTACATGTACATTATTGAATGCAGTTTTGGTTATGAAAATAGTCTTTGTGCTACTCAATTGAACAGTAGAAATAATGGCTATAGAGTTAGCTGGCAGCAATTTCCGTATTATAATGCCATACTAAGTACTTTGTTTTTAATCGCTGGTTTTACATTGATCTTTACTGGACTTGTGTTGCTTGAAAAATCTCCAATTTAGAGAGGAAGCAGGTATGGGGATTTATACAGACTCATTCAAAATCCTAGTAAATCATCAGGCCCTAGTAAATTTTGGACCTGACAGGAAGAATAGGAATCATGTTATGAATTAGAAATTAAGGAATTAAACAGAAAACCTGCTATGTGGGAACTGAATGAGCTAAACAAATAATATAATGACAGCAGCGAGAAAAGCTGCAGGACACAACTTCAAGAGGAACCCATGCCTTAAGCCCTGGGGAACAGCGGGAACGTGTTAGAATTACGATTGTGAAAACTGTCTGAAACAGGCCTCCAGAAAAGGAGCCCAGGCTCCAAGGAATGGAGAAGCATAACGGCACCAGGTGTTGCCAATGATGCTGGTGCCAGGAGAGAACATGCACGTCGAAGTTGGCATCAACCACTGCTGCTGGGTGAAGAGTTGCTCTTGAACCTTGTGACAAGAATACTAGGCGGTGAAGGCACTTCTGCATGCTGCTCCCTTCAGACTTCCTTTCTTTTGTTGCCCCTGCTGTCTGGATAAAGTAAGAAGACAGATCCATTGACAAATAACATTTTCAGTGATTCTGACTGAGGATCATAAAATAAAAACCAGCAGTGTGGACTTGTGATCAGGGAAGGGGGCTAGTGGCTTGTGAGTGCATTTTGGCTTAGCCAAGCTATTGATGTGCTTGCAATCCAAAGTGAGGGACTAAAATGTATTCCATTTATAGACTCTTCTAAGATAT
>JAQHUG010000337.1:165432-184983 GCA_028555095.1 Dicrostonyx torquatus | reverse complement strand
AAATAGCACATGTGAACTGTGTTGAGCAGACAGAGAGGAAAAAGAAAATGAAACAAAGCACCCTGTCCAATTTACCAATATCTATTTATTTTTAACTGAATAAGAGAGAAGATACTAATACAGGGTTTTGATTACCATTCTACCTCCCAACAAAATTCAAATCATACATTAATTACACGGATTTCTCTGAATAAGTTATAAACTATAAGTGGTGAGCATATCAGCCAAGTACTTTCATTGAACACAAAAGCCACTTATATTTTAAATACTCACTATTTAAGTGTGATTAAATTTTACAAATTAGAATAAGTTGGGGGAAATGCCATTATAATTATTTGTCTTGAGAGATATGGCCTCGCTATTGATAAAGGCCTGCTTTGCTTTGAGATCATGGTGGGAACACATATTTCTTCAAGTTGTGGAGTTACAGACATGGGCCATAATTTCTGGTCCGGTGTTATTCTTAAGTAAAAGAAATGCTTATACCAAAAGACAGTTCTTTCTGTTTTGCCGCCTTTTAATTTCAGTGTATATGTAAAGGTATTTTATATTTCCCTAATCAATACATACTGTTAAGATATTTTATTTCTTACCTCTCTTGTGTTGTCAAAATACCCAACAAAGACAAATCAAGAAAGGGATGGTTTAAGTGAGATCCTAGTCTGAGCAAGCATTATATTATGGGAGGATGTTATGGCGGTAAGATCTCCAGGCAGCTGCTCGCATTGAAGTGATTGTGAGGAAGCAGAGAGGATCTGATTCTGGAGCTTGCTAGCTTTCTTTTTTTCTGGGAACTCTCTACAATATACTGTGTTGCTCATGGGTAAGACTTACCAACTCAGTTAATCTATCCTAGAAAATCCTCCACAGATATTCCAAGAGTCTTATCTATTTCTGATTCGGTATTATGTCAATATTGTCCTCAAGGTACAGAATGTTTAGGAGCTGTGAAGCCACAGCACCAAGTAGCTTGTTAAACACTCTTTTCCAGAGAGAGTGGGATTGCTGCAGAGAACATTTCCTGATTTATCCAGGTTGTGAATATGGCCTTTCAGAATGACCAATATCGTAAATAAGCAGGTCCAGAATCTCACTCAGGACTTTGATAAGCAGGTTTCTGAGTGGGTGGTCCTGACGCAGGAATATTGATATCCAGCGGTCTAGGGAAGCAGGTGGAATGAAGTTTCTTTTATCCATTAAACTCTTAATAGCTTCATTTTTTTTTATTTAAGCAGGCTAGCAAACATCAGGAGGCCAAGCACACAAAGAAAGCTCCCTTTTAAAATAAAACAGAAGAAAAGCATTTTTGAGAGATGAGTTACATTACGCATAAGGACAGATAGTGATTTCTTCAGAAACTTTGACTTCAACCAGGAGAATAATGACAAGCTTGATGCTATATGCAGCGACTCTAATGGCCACATCTTAGAATGAAAATGTGTCAAGTCAATAAATATCAGAATATTCCTTCCAGGCACCTCATCCAACCTCTTCCACAGTAGCACATTTGTTTATAAGAGAATTTTTATTCACAGCACAAGTTAAAAACTAGTATAAGCAATACATAAAATATAAACATTAGAAAAATGTATTACCTCCTCAGAAAATAAAAGAAGCATGGAGGCCTGGAAATCAGCCGCATATTACAACTATGTGTAAGTTATAGACAAGGAGGACAAATATTATCTCTAACTTAGTAAAAGGTTCAGCAGATCTGAGGCTTAGAAGCAATTGTCACTAAATCCAAAACTCTGCTTTTGGGCAATTTTGAATGGATGAAAGGAAATACTACCTATAATCAAATAACACACCGGGATGCTCAAAATCCAAAGAAAAGTAAAATGCAACATATATTAGAAGACATTTCAGTATTTGACAAAATATTTCAAGCATATTTTGATATAGCATAATTAGACAGTATATTTTTGATACTAAAGTGATTTATTTTGAATAGGTAGAGGAATGTATAATTTTTCTATCTACATAATTTTACTGTCGTTTAGATTGCTATAACAAAGGGATTCCATGTAAATGTTCTTAAAAATAGTGACAAGACATTTAATAAACATAAAAGAGCTAAAGAACAAAATCCCAGAGAGAATCCAAAGCTTAAGACCTCAGCTGAAAAGGTCCAGAAGCCTCTGGAAGGTAAGGGTTTCAGAAAATGTTACAAAGATCTGTGATTTATAGCTCAGCATGCATGAAGTTAAAATAGGTTTTCTTGAGCTTGTACTGAGGAATCTGGTCAAAGGCAGGAGATTCGCCATTGAACAAACTTCATAAACATCACATGATAGCAGATGGAGCTTGTCTGTGAAATGAAAAGAGAACTATACGGACCTTGTTGGATGTAGAAGGCAACAGTTCACCGGGAACACTAGGTATACTGGCTGTAGATCAGAGGGACCCAAAGAAACAAACTGGAAAGTCTGTTGCTGAGTAACTATCTACATGAGAAGGACTTATTGCTTCAAGGTTGGTTGTTTTTGAAAACAGTAAGTAAATGGTCTGAACTTCCTCATTCAGGAAAAAAATGAGCAACAATTATCTTTAGTTTAGCCTGAAGCTGAAGTGGTCAATTCAATAACTTCCTCTCAGGTCTTTATTGTCCCACCTACTAGGTAGCAACTGAGTTTAAGTCCTCTCAAATTCTTCACATTGATTGCAAAGGAAATCTGAGAACCCCAGGTTAGAAACAAACACAAATTCAAATACATGATAAAAACAGGAGTTACTCAAATCTTGTGTTGATTCCTGAGTTCCAACTAAGAGTGCCACAGAGAGACACCCATATGTGCAATGAGTTGCCTTCTCCAGGGAAGCAGAGGAATTCAGCTTTAGTCTAGAAGAACAGCAAAACTTCCTGAGGAAAAGACTGTGGGAGCTTGAAATGAAAGCTGCTCAGCATAATTTTATTATTATACAGGAAACAGAATGCCTTTGATCACGAAGGAGGTAAATTTCTTGCTTCTAGGTTCCTTGGGCCAGACCATGTAAAAACAGACAAATGATAGCTCAGTTGCATATGAAATAGGAAAGTATCTCCCAGTGGAAACAACTCATTGAATCCAAAATAGCTCGAAGATAGGAAGGCATCTATTAGCTTCTCACCTTTCTTGAAGGGTTGCCGACAAGAGAGGAGATAGGGCAGTAGGACACACTGAGATAAAGCTATTATTTATGCCGGGGATACTGCTCTAGCATCTAATTTAATTTGGTTAAACATTGAGATTAAGTTAAATGTATGTAGAACAATCGAATAAAATTACACTGAATTTGAAACCTGATTGACAAGAACAAAGCTGTTTCTGGCTGACAAACATGTGGCATGATTAGTGAAACCCATGAACACAGAGTTGTTGTCACTCCCCTACCCACGCCCCCACCACATGAAAAGCTTTATGAATACAGTGAATACCACTTTTGACAATGCAAGAGATATCACAATGTTGCCATAAACTCCGTGGGAAAAGGAGCTGCAGTCTTACCTGGATTATGGTAGTGAGTGAAGCCCACTGTTGCAGTCTGTACTTGGCAAACAGGTTAATGTTGCCAGAAGTGTTGATCGATGGCAATCTCTACACAGGGAAGGTTGTTATAGACTCCAGGTCAATCCCATCTCCCTGCCAGCCGAGCCATGCTACATATTACATCTTTCCTGTCATGGAGTCTTCATCATAGGGAATACCCTCTGATGGGATACACAGAACAAAGAAATGACTACATGCTTCCCTGTTCCACGAGTCCTGCCTATTGCATCCCAATTCCCCAGGCATATTTTTCACTGACTTTTTCATTTTTAAAGAATTCTGCCCAAACAACTGTTATATGTATCATAACAAAGAAAAATAGTTCTTTGGAAATATACTTTGGGATTAATTTTCAGTGGCTTTTTTTCTTTACTTCAGCTGTTGTGTTGCAACTCTTAATATAACATTATATAATCTATTCTTTGAGAGTATGAAAGATTCAAAGAGAATAGTTTCCTATTTATAAAAGAGAAATTTGAGGCCTAAAGTAACTATATTATGTACTACAAACTTAAGAAATAGCAAGAATATTATTGAATTTAAAAATCTAGCAAAAAGTCCAATTCTAATCTCCTGTACTACTAAATATATTGAGTCCATTAAACTATGTCCAATTAAACCTATAAATGTCTCTGTGCATGTTTCTGTACAATTTACATCTATATGCATATATATAATGCATGTAAATATATCATACATACACATATAAATATTGTAGAACTTTCTTGGGTAGATGCAAATAAGTCAGTATTTACCTGACATAAAAAGGCTACCAACATACCCAGGAAAGGATTCCTTCCACGTCTACCTTGGTCAATCAATGAATTTGTTGGGGTTGTACTGTTGATTCAAAGGAAGCTGTACCACTAAGAAATCCTGTGTTCAGCATACAGGCAGCAACACTAGTGGAGTCCCCACAAACATTCATGCAATAATGTTCATAGTAGGAGCTGAACTACCAGGGCCTCTAGAGTAGCCTGCGCTGCTCTGATGGTCACCTCTAGCTTAGAGAAAACAGCATAAAAAATTAGCATAGCATCGTAAAGGATTTTGTGTGTGGGTGTCAGTGTGTGTTACACTAATAACGTCTACTGACAGGAGGTCTTCATGATCTTTGTTTCATTATTACTGTTGTGTTTTTTTCTTTTTCATACAGCTGAAAACACATATGTATTTCCTCTAACTCTTCTGGATGTTTATTAGACATGGAAACATTAAAGAGACGATCACATCATAAACCTAAAAAATGTTGAGATGCTGATTTTTTTCTTCATTCTGTGTTTATCAAAAATCAAAATCCAGCCTGAACATGTTACAGTGGTTTTATTCCCACTCTCATCATTATGCCCATTAACCATGACATGATTGGAGTTCCCCAAGAAATGTTTTCTAACTTTAGCAAGGAGAGATCCATTCATCTCTAATATTCTGACCACAGAAAGCACATTCCAAGAACATTTGGCACATTAAAATGAACATTTCAAAAACATTATAAGGAACATTTCAAAAACATTATAAGGAACATTTCAAAAACCATGCTAAGCACTCTGAGAATTGAGGTTCAAAGACGGTGAAGTTTTATGGAATATGATATTTTTTTGGTTTAAAGAATGTTCATATTAGCCACCTGTATGATTGTTACTGAAGTGTGCTTACTCTGCTGCAGCTCCTCAACTGTAACAACATAGACACTTACCTTTTATGCAACTGTCCTTCAACAAAGACTGACTTTCAGGGTGTGTATATTATCTTTAAGATTCAAGTAAAGACCTCGTAAAATATTGTTTCTGCCACACACTAATATTTACAGGTGTTACCTATACCTAAGGGACAAATATAAATAATACAGTCAGTGACCAAAAGGCTAAGGAAGCAATGTCATGTATCAACACCCGGGAAGATCTGAGACAAGCATAGAATCAAAAAAAAAAAAAAGTCAAACTTCCCACTGTTTCTTTTCTTTTCTTTTTTCCTGTATTGAAAAATAATTCAGCAGCTTGTTTAAAATCTCCTATTTGGGTATATCACAGGTAATATCATTCTCATGTTTTTGTGCCCACCTTTGTAAAACGCTTGGTCAACACAAGTACTTAAAGAAGAGATAAATGAAAATTATGTTGCTATATTTCTGAGAGAGATCTAATGACTTAGAAAAGCTATTGTAGAAAAGAACAAAAAAATTCTTTAAAAATAAAATTTAAAAATTTTTAGTAGTTCAACCTTCTATTTCAGTTCCATTCTAAATTAGTTCTATGTTCTTGAGTTAAAAATTGCCTGATAACGTGGGAACATTCAGGTTTACCTTGTTAAACCTCAATATAGAGTTGCAAACCTTATCATCGCCTTATCAAACAAAGAATATAAAAAACACAAAGGTCTTTCTAAGCTATTCTCTATGAGTCTTGACACTATATTTTTAGAACTTGCAAAGCAAATAAAGACCAAGTGAGTCACTGCAGCCACAGTTTGAATATGTCTTTCAAAATGCCTGCACTGGAAACTTAATTCCCAACAAAACAGACTGGGGAAATGGGGCTTACTGAGAAAGTATGCTATGCAGGCAAAGTCAAAGTGAGGCAGGAAGGGAGGGTCAGACACACATGACTGGGTCACTGGAAAGTTAACTCTGCAACACAGTAACTGAATAAAATAAAAATATCTTTGGTCAGTCACAGATTGCCCCAAGGATTGTGCTAACCTTCCAACAAACAACAAAAATCAATCACCTATGAGAGCCAAATAAAGGTCCAACCCTCAGAGATCTATTCCCTTCCCTGTGTAATCAAAACTAAGAGCTGAAAAATTGAGCACATGTGCAAACTGCCTTTCCAGCCAACATTTGTACAATGTACTTCTACTTTCCTTTTCAGGTCTAAGAAACCCATACTTCCATTACTATTTCCCTTGTCTGCTCAATCCTTTGCTCAGGACAACTCAGGCATATGGAAGTCCCACGAGAGTCTCTTCTACCACGTATTGACCAATATCATTAATTATGTCAGCAGTAAAATAATATGAGACAGATTTCAGCACCATTTGCATTGCTCTCTCAATCACCTATACCCAACCTTCCCAATCTTGTGCTTTGCCATCGTGCAACAAACAGAGATTTGGCACAAATTCAGGCCCTTGATCTGAGACTTCCCATCTCTAAATGAAGAGTCAATAAATTATAGTTTGTAATAACGGACCCAGCCTCAGACATTGTGTTACATGATCTCAGAATGAACTAAGACACTACCTTTCACTGAAATGTTTTTTTCTAGGGATTCATACATAATTAATATCTGTTATGAGTTGTAGCTGAAACATCTTGTCCTCAAAACATTTTATGGGTATAAATTATAAGTTTTCTTAGTTTGCTGAGCTATTTTTGAGGATGCTTTGGAGTATAACATATCCAGCGTAAATGCAAACATCACATCAGAATTGGACATCACAAAGGCCCATCAATGTTAGAACACATAATGCTTATCTCAAGGGGAAGGCATTTGTTTGACTTAGTGTTGCTGGCTGTTTATCATCGAGTTTTCTCCAGTTCTGAAATCTCTTATTGGTTCCCAGAAGTAACTGGTGGCTCTTCAATCTCCTTGGCTTTCTTTATTTCAATATTCACTTTTTCTTTTGAAAAACAAAGAAATTCTTTCTCACATCATCTAATCTCTTCGAGTAACTTAGTAAGACAGTCTAATGGTAAATAATGCACCATACTGTTTTACTCCTTGACTCCCAAGACAGTTTTAGTAGGTATATAGATTTCTTCTTTCTAGATAACAGTTTCACTGGATATTTTTGCCACAGCATAAATAAGAACACTTTTTCAGATATACAACTAGCAAAACAAATTTTCTTACTACCCATTTTCTGACCATAGGACTAAAGGCACACATTTTAGATGTCTGTAATTTTCTTCTCTTGATCTAAGTATTTTTTTCATTCTGAAAATCAGTTTTCAATATCTACTCTAATGGATGCATTGGGCCATGTCCAAAGAAACTGTAAAAAACATAAAAAAGTCTCTGTTGTAGTTTCATGAGTGAAGTTGAAAAGTCACATTCAATAAATTCATTCACATTTAGGGAATCAGTCACAGTGTGTGACTGTACCTAACACCCATGTGATCTCTTTATGCAAGTAGGAAAGAGAAGAAATGGGGTTGTATCCATGTTTCATGCAGTCTCTTGATAATATATTTTCTATTTCCTCAGGGAAGTAATTCTATTTTTTCTCACCCAGAATATATTGGGGGCAAAAGCTTGGGCTTGGAGAGATGTTTTATGTACAAAATTGATTAATTTATGTAGTGTTTCAGCCTGAGGAGAAAGTGGGTAGCAGACAATATTCTCTTGGACAAACTACAACTTTCAGCAAAAAAGTGCTATGGAGAATCTACATTTCTCTGTACGAAAATTTCATATTTTATTGTGAATAAAAATTAAATCTTAACTACATTATGCAAAGTGTTAAAGTTTTGACTCATTTCTCCAGAATTCCAAGTACCATGACATAGAAAGGACTGCTGGCCTCAAACTCAAGATGTAGCTCAGATGGCTTTCAAAATTCCTTTTCTACCTTCTACATGCCTCAAATGCTAAGATCAGTGGTCACATCACATAGTTTCAGGTATGGATGGATTTTAAAATTCCTTTCCAAGTCAAGACACAAAATCATATTCCCTTCTTTCTGAAATGTGTCCATCCATGTTCTCACTCTAAACTTGGGTAATTGTGATAGCTAACCTTGGTGGTCAACTTAATGTTTTGGGGGAGAGAGAACCCAAAATGAAGAATTGCCTCCATCAGATTGGTCTGTTGTGTTTGTGGGCATTTTCTTAACTTATAACTTACAGATGAAGGCCTAGCCTACTGTAGATAGTGCCAACGTTGCACACATGGTCCTGGGTTATATAAGAAGGTAGCTGAGTAAGCTCGTAAGTAGAGTTTCTCTGTGGCTCTGTGATATCTACTTCAAGCTGTTGCCTTAATTTCCTGTTTTGTCTTTCTTGAGGACGGACTGTAATCTATCATATGTAATAAATCTGTTCCTTACCTGTAATTTTCTTCTCTTGATCTAGGTATTTTTTTTTTCATTCTGAACTTACTCAGAATGTTTTATCACAGAAACAGAAAATAGATTGGAACAAAGTTGTCATGAATGTAAAAATTTTGTATTTTTTTACACTTCAGGTATTCCACTTAATATACTCTTTACTCTTATTTTTCAAATTGCATCACAGATTTTTTTTTAAATAAGAAAAACAAGGATTAATAAGATATCTCAGTGGGTAATTGTCTTTGCTGTCAATCCCCAAGAAACACATTATGGCATAACTGCTGTGGGACAATGCTCTTATACCCTGTCACTTGTATATTTTAATAAAATGCTGATTGGTCCATAGCCAGACAGGATGTAGAGTTGGGTAACCAGGAAGGAAGTATAGGCGGGACAACCGGAAAAGAGAATTCTGGGAAGAGGAAAGGGTCAGGCTGCAGTCATAATCCAGATGAGAGGAAGCAAGATGAGTATGCCTCACTGATAAAATGTACCAAAGCATGTGGCTAATACAGACAAGAATTATGGGTTAATGTGCTATGTAAGAGTTAATAAAAGAAGCCACAGCATTGTTTGTAATAACCAGAACATGGAAACAACATAAATGCCTCTAAACTGAAGAATGGATAAAGAAAATATTGTACATTTATACAATGGAGTACTAAAAAGCAGAGAACAATGACATCTTGAAATTTGCAGGCAAATGGATGGAGCTAGAAAACATCATTTTGAGTAAGATAACCCCAACCCAGAAAGACAATTATCATATGTACTCACTCATAAGTGGTTTTTAAACATATAGCAAGGAAAATCAGCCTATAAATCACAATTCCAGAGAACATGGACAACATTGATGATCCTAAGAAATACATACATGAATCTAATCTACATGAGAAGTAGTAAAAACAAGATCTCCTGAGTAAATTAGGAGCATGGGGACCACAAGAGAGGGTTGAATGGCAGGGGAGACGCAGGGAGGGGAGCAGAGAAAAATGTATAGCTCAATAAAATGAATTTTAAAAAAGCCTGAGAGAATATACCAATCAGTTTATGGTTACTGTACATCTCTGTATTTCTTTGGGACTGAATGGCTGCAGGATATGGAGGGACAGAAACCTCTATAAACAGCATAACCACATACATACATACACATAAATACGCACACACACACACTTAAAATAACATGTAAAATAAATATCAATTATATGTGATTATATTTCTAGATTTTCAAAATATTATATAAAGGACAAAGATTCTGATGGTAATTAATTTCCAGGATGCTCTAAGAAATAAAAGACATTCTTATTATCAATTTTTAAAATGTAGTTTACTGTCATTTTTATCTAGAAATTTTATATTTTAATAAAAATGATTGCTCTTTAGCTAGTATTTTCAAAGTTCAAATTCCCTTCAGATAGGTTTAAAATTAGAGTATTATTTGAATTTTGATAGGAGGTAAATGATAATCAAGGCTCTGTAATATAACCATTTCTCTTATTATTGTGTTAAAAATAAATATTTATTGGTAAGTTGTTTATTTCTGTTTTAGATTAAGTGAATTAAAGTAACATAGTCAATGACTCCTATTATTGTACTTTAAACGTTATTTTTTCCATTTTTGAAAAATGAAAATTAAAAAAATAACAGTGAAAATTAAAGTCTAAATGCAGCTTCTGGAGAGCCTAGAGCATGTAAAGGCAGCAGGAGATGTCAGAATTGTTTGAAAACAGAGGATAGAAATTCTCATTCAGAAGACTCACATGATTTGAAGGCCAATAAATACGTAAATATGATGTGGGATTTCCCTCTGAATTCTTTGAATATCATTGGTGAATAAAGAAACTTTCTTAGCCTTTTGATAGGACATAAGGTAGGTAGGCAGAAAAAAAATAAACTGAATGCTGGGATAAAGGAGGAGTGAGGAGAAGCCATGTAGCTCCCACCAGAGACAGGTGCTTGACATAACTTTACCTGGTAAGCCACAGACATGTGGTGATACACAGATTAATAGAGAGGGGTTAGATTAGGTTAGGAGTTAGCCAGAAAAAATGCTTAAGTTATTAGGCAATCAGTATCCCAAATAATTTGGTTTCTGTGTGATTATTTCAGGGCTGCATGGCTGGGAATTACAACATAAATATGACAATGTAATGTAATTATTGGTCACCTTAGAGGTGATAATGTTAGTAATTCTACAACACTGGAAAAACTGAAATAAGTTTTGAGAGGGCATGACATGCTATTTTGTGACCTAAAGACAAACTACTTCAAGTCGAATTTTGTAGAGAAGTCATATTTTCTAAACTTATTCTTTTATTATTTTTAAAGAAAAATAAGTAGAGTGAATGCAATCTTAGAAATTTGCAATATCAAGACAAATTTTGTCAGCCTAGGTACAAATATCCAACTGACCTGAAATGTATTTTCTTCTATTCACCGCTATTTTGTTCTTATTTGAAATCATGTATTGCCTGCTATTTGCATGTCACAGACTTTAACAAGCTCGGTGTAACTGGTGTTTTGTGGCATCTTTGAGAATCCGGTGCAATATATCCTTGTTTCTCATATTGGTCGGTTACAGAGACTGTCATTGCTAATTTTCTTTAGCAAACATCTGTCAGCAGGATTTATTCTAGAATTGTTCAGAATGGTCAGGTCAATAAACAATATTGCACCAACTGTGCTCTTAGCACTTAAAAATTCAATGACACTATTGACTCTATATTAAATGTGGTATTTGCCATACCATATATCTAAATGAGGGTGCAATATGACAATTTGAGTTATAACACCTGCTAAATGATGCTGAGAAGTCAACCATCAGCACTGACCATCAAGTTTCAGTAGCTACTTCCTCCTTGATACACCAACACTGAAAAGAAGATTAAGAGCTTACCCCAAAAATTCTACAACTTTTAATAAGTGGTTTTCCTAGCTCTTTGTGAATGCATGGATGAGAGACAACATCTATATAAAAAATTGTATTATACATCATGTTATAACTAGCCCTAAAACAAATTAGAGTGTTTAACTTCTTGTTCCATAAAGAAGGAATCCACAGTTCCAGAAGAAGAAAGAACACTAAAATAAGAGATTTTTAAAAAGCCAAAGTAGTGGACATGTAGTTTCTTGATACACTTCACTTTTAGATTAAACTTCATACGCATTATTCTAAATGCTGCTTATATTAAACTTACCTTTTTCTTTTGTTTAATATAAAATGGGCCTTGTCATTTCACAGTATGATGGGAAATAGAATAGGAAAGTAATAATAATTGATTCCATATAACAGAATAAACTCTATATAGATGAGCCACAATCATGTGAAGGTATTTCTGGATTTTTATTTCAGTCAACCAATTTAACCACACCTGTCAGAAGCATTTTTAAAATGTATGTATGTATATCTAATATGTATGCACACAGAACACATTTTACTGATGAAAATAAATCATCAAGACTTGAACACTGGTATCCTCAGACAAGTCCACATGTATGTACATAGAATACAACAGATAAAATGACATATAAAATTTTTCAATGAAAGCATTTTTGTGTTCATTTTTTTTTCTGATGTGGGTCTCAGAACATAACTCAAGCTTCAGACTCTGGAATGCTGGTTTACAATTGTGTACTGCCCCAAATAGTATCTCAATGAAGCCATAAACACAGAGCAAATGATAACAGTATTATAAAATGGTACAGGACACAGTTAATTGTGGCAGTAGATTCTTATTTTTTGGAGAGCTGGACAGAGAATGGGATACTTTCTTAGAACCACAACCGGAACCTAACTCTACAGAATGTAAGCTCTCAGCTACTGTTATGGTACCTGTCTGCCTGCTGCCATATTCTCCACCATGTAATCGCAGAGTAACCCTTAGAAACTGTCTGCAAGTATCCAATTAAATGCTTCCTTTTATAAGTTTCCTTGGTCCTGCTGTTTCTTTATGCCAACAGGACAGTACCTAAGAACGTTACTAAAATTACAGGAATTTTATGTAATAGCAATGAGAAGTAAATAGAGATTTGAAACTTTACTTAGTTTTCAAATTTCTTATCCCTCTAAACTTTTGTAGCAATCTTATTTAATTTCACCTAAGCATTAGAAAAGTATCAAGCCACTTTAAATTCTGGGAGCTGCCATGAAGCAATTCAGTTAGTCACCAGCCAGATATGGAAAGCTAGAGAAGTTACTCCTAGAAAAACTGTCAGTCTTTCTATTCATGCTTCATGCAGGGAGAGATAATAATCCATATTTACATAAGGATCTTCATTCCATGTCAAATATGGAATCTTCTTCTTCACTAAGAATTCAAATATTTTATATTAAAAGGCACATATTTCAGTTGTTTTTAAAAACATCACATATGACTCATGTCATTGTAAGGAAAGTACCCTAAATTCACATCTTAAATTCCTAGTTTCCTTAAAATGGTAACTCACAGGGCAACATCAGAAACTTAAACAATATTGTTTAGTGACAAAATCATATGACTCCATAACCCCACAGGCTTCTGGGACTTTACTAATAAGTAGAGGGTCCGGGTGATATACTTTTCAGCAATCCAATGATATCAACAACTTACAAAACAAAGATTTATATTCAGAAATTTGCCTGATCTTTGCTGTACTTTTTGAATCTTGTAACCATCCTGCTAAGAATTAAGACAGTTTACAGTAAGATTGTGCATCATTCTGTTTGAATATCAGCCTATCGAAACCATGATTCCCAAGACATTGAAATTTCTCCCAAGAATCTCATGCTGATAGAATGTGATAATGATGTCAAGTCATGCCAGAAAATTAAAAAACACACATTTTTGATGTCAGCCATTTGCAGCAGTTGGATCTGATAAAGACAACTCCCCATTCTTATATAACTGCTGCAATCAGTTCATATTAAGGATTTTTTTTTAATCTTCATACTTCAGCCAGTATCAGCCACCTTTAAACTCCAGAGGACACATCAGTGTTTGATTTTTGTGTTAGTATCTCAGTAAAGTTTTATCTTTGGTAGGTTTCTCCCTGTTGGTACCTTTGCACTGTGGGTTGAGGGGCACCTTAGAGCTTTTTTGGATTCTGTCTGGACAGTTGGCAACTCCTCTTTTGTGACTGGCTTCATCTTTTGGAGTCACTGTGCAATTGACAGACCTTGTGAATTTGGAAGCTTTTGTTTTATTGAAACATTTGGGCATCTGTTGAGTGACAGGGAAGGTTAAATTTTTATCTTGGTGGTTTTGAGCCAGTAGGGTTCTGTCAAATGTTTTATACAGAGAAACAAATATATGGAGATATCGGATATCAATTTATTCTGCTATGACTTGCTTAACTCCAGAAAATACCTCGTCTGTACTATTTTACTGCTTCTTCCGGTTCCTTAGAGTTCATTAAACTTCGTGACGGTTTCTAAGACAGTGAGGTGCAAATTTTAAACTGCTTCTAGAGGTCTGGAAAATGACCAAGTAATGAATGATAATAAATAAATAATTATCCATTTTTCGAATGACTTGTGTTCAGGACTCATCAAAGAATAGCGGTTAAGCAGAGGCATGGGTCTCCTGACTTCCCAGCCAGCAGCTGGTGCCTACCTGTTTAGGGGTTCTCAGGCTGCCTTAAGGTGGAAAAGTCACAGGTAGTCTGGTGCATGACTGAGCCCAACAATCAGGAAACAGAGGGGATCTCCTCTCCATGAGGATAAGGGTTTAATAGTAGAGACTAGGCCCCTCAGGAAAGTGAGGGAATCGCTATTCCAGGAGGATAAGAATTTAGTAATAGAGACGAGGCTGGTAAATATTATACACTATAAGTCTCTGAAGTACCCTTCCTATGGGGAAGACAGGGCATTTATATTTGGGATCAAGAATAAAAATATTTACATTTAAATGCATATATACTAATAATTAATAATAATAACATATGTATATGTAATATACATGCATACGATGACTCAGTGGTTAAGAGCAGTTGTTGCTTTTGTAGAGGACCTGGGTTCAGTTCCCAGAATCCACATGGTAGCTCCCAAGCATGCATTACTCTAATTCCAGGTGATCTGATGCACTCTCCTGATCCCTGTGGGCAACAGGAACACATGTGCTGCCCATAAATACATGCAAATGATGCATTCCTACCGTTTTTACTAGTATTTTGACTTTGTCTAGGCTGACTCTAAATTCTGAAGGATTATAAAATAAACCACCTCATTTTTACTGATCTCTTGAACTTGTTATTTCAGAGTAGGGAGTGCTTCACTTTTCTTGTAGTTTTGCATTCTTTGAACTACTGAATATTATTATTACTCTTGTCAGCTTGTCTAATTTAAAATGTGTGTGTATGTATAATCAATAGCTAGTAATTTGCTTCCTTTCGGCTTCTTAATTGCTGAAATGGGGTTGCCTTTGAATTCCACAAGGAGCATGCATTACAGAACCATCTGTCACAAAATACTTATGTTGTACATACATCATGCTATAAACTGCCCCTAAATACAAATCAATACAAACACATGAAGTGCTGAGCAATCTCAGTTGTGGATAACACATTTTGCAAAATTAAACCAATATAGATGGCTTCTGTGCAAAGCAAATGAGGAAGAGTTGAAGAACTAACTACTTTAAATACTGATTAATTCAGTCACAGTACTGTATTTTCAGGAAAAAAATTAACATTTTGGAACACACTAGTGAATTTCCTCTCCAAAGAGAGAAGAACGCTGTAAAAACATTCAGATACCAATGCAGAGCTATGAGCTGCTTTGTAGATCCAAAGGTAATGCTGACCTTCCCTGATCACTGCCTTTGCTAGAGGTTCAGCATGATCACCTTCACACTGTACTTCTAACTCCTAGCAGAAAGCTTAAGATGCCAGAGGAGTCCCCAGAAGTTAAGGAGACCCGAGTAAAGATGTATTGTGTATAAATAATAAGACACCAAAAATGGAACTTGATATCCATTCGAATCACAGAGATATGGACAAGTTTCACAAAATGTCATATTTTAAAACAAACTCAACTCTATGTACCTCATTTCCCCAAAAGTATCCTATATAAGAATTTTGGGGATAGTTGGGGGAAAAAAGCATCAGAGCAATGCTACATTTTTACTCAGCTATTTATCTCAAATATTAAGGATTGCAACACACTCTCTATTAACCTCTGTGATCATGCTGCTTGCTGTGAATGGAGGAATATATATATATATATATATATATATATATATATATATATTCACATGTGTAGGTGAAGCACTCATACACATAAACTTATTCTAAAATAAATATTTAGTGAGGCTGTGGTGGCACACACCTTAAACACACACAGCTCTAGGGAGGCAGAGGTAGGAGGACTGAGTATATATGTATATATCTTTTCCATGAAAACATCTTCTCAAACTGTCAGTTTGATCAGCAATCACAGGGTGAGCCCTATAGCTAGCTTCTTCATTCTCCAGATGAACCAAATAGATGCTAGTACACCACTGTTCTCTTTTAATTACATTTATTCCTTTGTTTTTTGTTTATTAACAAATAGTGCTGCCTTTATTTTTACCCCACAAACCATGCTGTTGACTACAAAATAAGCATACTATTTCTCTCTCTTCCATTTTTTTTACTTCTAGTTTGTCTTTGTGGATTTCACATCATCCATTCTGATTATCTCCCCAACTCCTAGCATCTGCCCCTCTGCCTTTGCAACCTCTTCTTCAAATCAAAACTGAATTTAAAAGAAGAAACTGAAACCAAACAAAATAAAGAAACAAGACAAACAAGCAATAAAAAAATAAGAATTTTATTCTGGATGTGGTTGTGTGGCCAGTTGAGACTCACAATTTCCTCTTTATCCAGTTCATCTATACTTGCAAATGTTCATTGCCAGGAGTCATTGGTCTGGCTCATGCCTTCTAGTTTCTTCTATGCCACCAGTAATGGGACCTCACTGGGACTACTCTTGGATATCCTGTCGTTGTCCTGTGTCATGGAGTTCCTAATGTTTTGGATCTGGAAGTGCGTCTCCTTCGTATGCTCCAGCAGTTCAGAGATTTGGTGGACATTAGGGTACATACAATTGGCCATGTCAGAGGAGCAGCAGGTGGCACTTGAATTTGGGAGTTTTGCCTACTAGAATGTAAGGCACTGATGGGAGAATCACCGACAGGCGAGGCCCTGTGGTCTTTGGTTCCAGAATGTCTCTTGATACTGCTGTGTCTTTCTTTACATGTGTGCCACTGCCATTTTTCTTTGGTATCTGGCTTCGTGTGAATGAGTGTGAGGGAGAAATCCTCACTCCATTTACTGTAGTGTGATTATCTCATGGAAATATCCTGTTCTACTGGGAATTTTTGCCTGTAGATTATTATAAGGATAATTTCCTCTTAGGCTGTACTGTTTAATTTTATACAACAATAATGTTAGTTTTAATAGATTTTTCATGATTAAGGATATCTGACAAATAAAGTAAGGATTATGGTAGAGGTTAGTTTAGTGGAATAATTAGTATAGGCAAAAGTAAGATATACTTCTGCCCCACCCCTGACAAAGCAGGGTGTGGGAGGGTCCACCTGTATTTCTGTGCTTTGATTGGTTAAATAAAGAGCTGCCTGGCTTATAGNGCAGGTTAGACCTTTCCGGTACGTCACCATGTGGTGACTTACAGACTTTTATAATGGGTTGATTTATGAGGTGAGGGCTAGCCGGGAAAAGGCTAGTGATAATAAGCCAGGCAGAGTTTAAATGAATACCTTCCTCACGTGGTTATTTCGGGTGCAGGCGGCCAGCCGCTGGGCGGGCCAGTGGCTGGCGGCTGGGGAACACAACATACACCGCACCTCTCCCCTAATTACAACAGCAGGGGCTACCGAGGATAGAAAATAGGAACAAGAAGATAACTCTCTGCTAGGACTTATGTGTTTCTCTTCAGGAGCATCTAGACTGTGGCTTAGGTTAATGAAAAGTCCTGCAAGCTAGCTCAAGTTCCTTTAATCTTAATGTTGGCAGATGTGTTCATGGGTTTTAGTGACATCATAGCAAAATAAAGCTTTAAATAATAACTTAACATTAGGTTAAGGTTAATGACTCTGAAGTAGAAAATCTTGGGGCACATTAAAGTTTAGAATGTCATACTTAATAGTTGAGCAAGGGTTTCATTGAAGTTGGGGAACAAAAACAACAGCAGCCTGGCTCTTACTAGCTGAAGTACCTTTCTTGCTAGGATGGCTTGGTGACCAAAAGTGATCATTAAATCCTGTACTCATTTCTGTCCTCAGCTTCTTGATATGATTTTAAAAACACTGTTGATGAGTGAATATGCACCCTGAAGACATCAAATAAAGATGACTGACTGTTTTCATATATAAAAGTTTAGATATGAATCAGTTTAAGATTTTTTTTACAAGATTACCTTTTGAGATAAATAATATGATTTATTCTTTCTTTGATCCCCAAAAATGCAGCCTGCCAGTAAAAGAACTGGCTGAGAAAATGACCTTGCTTGCTTACACTTTGTTTACCTATAACAAGTTGTATGGACATGAATGTATGTGGGTTTCCTGAGAATAATTTTTTTCACTTGTAACATGCAAAATGTTTAATCCTGTATGGGATATAGAAAAAATGTTTTTTTTTACTTGTATTCATTGTAAATTGATCACTTAAAAATAGTAAGTAAATACATTATAATTTCCATATTGTCTGAAAGACTTTGCAGGGGTACATAAGCTGTAAGAGAAAAATTTTAAAAATGATAGAAGAAAGCCATAAGGAAATAAAAGAAGAGAAACATCACAGTAGAGGAACAGAGCGAAAAAAGAATAAAGTAGAATTGGTGTAGGAGGACCTTCTGTCTTTGTGTTGCTTTCATTGGTTAATAAAGAAACTGTGTTGGGCCTGATGCTAGGGCAGAACTTAGGTAGGCAGAGAAGACAGAACTAGAGGGACACTATGGAGCCTCCACCAGAGTAAGACATGCTGAATATTTGCTGGTAAGCCACTGCCACATGGTGATATACAGATTAATAGAAATGGGTTAAATCAAGATGTAAGAATTAACCAATAAGAAACTAGAGCAAATGGACCAAGCAGTGATTTAATTAATACAATTTCTGTATGGTTATGGCTAAGGTAGCCAGGCAGCTGGGATGAACAAGCAGGCCCTCCTCTTTTATAGAATAATGGCTATGGCCAGTTCATCTGCTGCAGTATTCGAAGGAGGGCAGTACCAGTGAGTGACTTCAGAGTCAGTGAAGGGCAGGCCCAGACCAGCATGGTTCCTTCCAATGATCCCTGTGCTAACCAGGGCCGTAGTCATTACCACAGTCTCCAACTGATTTAGGACCACGTACTCAGGCTTGGCCCTTGGCAGCAGCTCCAGCCCAGATGCCCTTTAAACCAACTGTATTCACTCTGTGCTGTACATATATGCAATAGGTAAAGGCTATCATCTACTGGAGAATGGATGGCTTCCTAAAGGCAACATCCCTGAAGAGAAGTTACACTCCCTCTTCAGGTAATCAACAAATGTCAATCATTCCTCACCTAGATGTGGGACTTCATGATATCCTCCTCCCTTGTCCATGCTGGGAATTTATTTAGACTTGTCACACAATCGCCTTTCTGCTCTCTGTGTGCTACCATATAGTTCACGAGCTGCTTCAGGCTAGGGGCTGGAGGTTGAAACACACAAAGACACACAGACAGACAGACAGACAGAGAGACAGGGACCTCTAGTCACTGGTAAGAAGCCCCTTATTCAGTAGCACCATGGAGGCTTAAATACCCAACAGTCAGGTAGGTCATCAAGTGAAAACCTTATCATCTGATCCTCAAGGCAAGGCAACACATGCTCCTGACACAGAGCTGGTAAACAACTTTGACACAGCTTTTAGAACTCAAATCAGAGGTAAAGAGCTCTAGCAGAGAAGAGCAGCTGGAGGCCAGGACTCCATTTGGTCCCAACATAGACTGACTTTGTATCAGC
>JAQHUG010000337.1:96586-108117 GCA_028555095.1 Dicrostonyx torquatus | reverse complement strand
GTCTAGCATCCCCTTCTAGTTGTAAAATCTGTTTTTTGAAAAGTTTGGTATCAGTTTGAATTGTATCTAAAAGAACATCTGTTGGCTGAAAATTGCTAGTTAAGCCAGACGTTTTCTTTTCTAAATCTCCAATTTCCTGTCTCAGAAGCCCCAATTCAGCCTGCATTGACCAAAATTTTATGAAAAAACTACAGAACACAAGAAAAAATGACTCCTAGAAATGGTCCTGTTAGAATGGCATCATACGTGTCTTGGATGACCTCAGATATGTTATAAGCAAGCTCTCCAAGCAACAGAGGCTGATATTGTCAAACATATTTTACCATCAGAACTCACCAGTGGTTGCCTGCAGCATGCCTTTAATCCCTGTGTTCTAGAAGGCGGGTCCTAATACTTGTTAAGAAACTGGGAGGAAAGTTAATCTCAAGAGGTTATGCAGAGTAAGAAATCTAAGCTTTCAGCAGAAGACCAACAGCACGTCTAGCTTCTGGCACTGGCCTGTAGTTTACAAAGCTGTTGCTGGAATGTCTCAGGGAGTTATTGCCCCAGGGAAATTTTCTTAGCAGTCCCCAAGTCTGTACGGGTGATTTAAAAAACCACTTTGCAATTCAGGTGGGTAGCAGCGCGAATCCTGTGAGGCACGGAGCTTTATCCAAGCTGCTGCTGCAGCTGCGGCTGAATTTACAGTTAACCTTTGTTTCCTTCAGTAAATCCTGCTGGCCTGCGCCACCAGAACTGGCTGGGTTGGTGGAGAGGGGGGTTCTCTCCTTTTTAAGCCCTCTCCGGTTTGTCAGTGGATTTAGCCAATCACTTTGGATGCCAAAATATTGTCGCAGGACAATATTACACCAATTTGATTAAAAAAGGAGTATTTTAGTGGAGGGGATAAAACTTACAGATCAATGTCCCAAACCACGTTTCTCTGGTCGCAAACAGGAAACTGAGTCTAGCAATCAGCATGAAAGCCAGAAGCAAGTTAGCTCGGAGAGCGGCTGTGGCTTTTTTTTTAAATGAAAACCACGCCCGACATTGGGCGAGTATCTTAGAAGCCATTGGCTGAAAGCAAGAGGGCTTAATCTCCCACAGCACATGGCGACTGTCCCTGACCCAGTATTTTTCCTATTGTCCTCTTCTCTTTTCCCTGCCCATCTAAGTCCTGCCCTATCAAATGGCCCAGGCAGCTTCTTTATTTTACCAATCAAAGCACAGAAATAAAGATGGACCTTCCTACATATGTACTCCAAAGTGTGGTTCTGCAAATACCCAAAGAGAGACTTATTGCCAAATAATGCTTACAGTCAAACATGGATGCTAAACGTTATCTTATAAAAAAAAGGAAAAAACCAGAAGAAGCTTGTTTGTAACCACTTAAAATTAGATATCATACTTAGAGAATGACACACTTGATTTTCTAATGTTTCCATTATTTTCAGTGAAGTTCAAGTGCAAGATGAAGTATAGTATTTTAAATAAACAGTAATAAAATCAAGAAAATAGGATTTATAGTTGATTATTTTTAAATTACGCAAATGCATGTAAGATGACTAAATATTTATACTTAACGAAATGCATTTACTTTGCATATCTTTCTTAAATATATGTTTTCTTTTTAAAAAATTTAAAACTTCCTTTTGCTATTCCAACAGAAAACAAATTCTTGTCTTGCAAAATAAAGCCAAAATGTAAGCATAAATCACACTCATTATAATTGATTGCACTCTGAGCCTCATGAAAGGATTTTCCTCTCAGAAGGAAACCACATGAAAGAAGCAGGTATCACACACAAAAGATCATCTAATGCATCTCTGTCTCATTTTTGATCTGTGTAATACTTTTAAAATACTTGTTGATTGAAATAGCAGGTCAGGAAGATTGGCTGAGAAATTAGCAGTTTCAAAGTGCGTGTACATGAGGAGCAGCTTAGAGGCCCTGTAATCAGCATGTATTACTTTCTAGAAGGTAAAATAGTCTGATCCTATCTGCTGACAATTATTTAGCTGCCTGTAATTTCTCACCTCCTGTTGTTCAAAATAAGAAGACAGCTCTCAGAAGACCATGTTTAAATATGTGTCTAAAAATTATTAAAGGTGATTATCTTGTTCCAGAGAGTAACATTTACGAGATTCCATGATGTAACAGATGAGGATATCTTAAATCTTGTCGTTGTGCCCAAAGAAAAAACCTGACTTTAAGATCAGAGTTCAGGTAGGAGTTTCAGAGAGGAAACAGTTTAGTGTATTTGATCGTTTTTTACTTTATGCTTGTATGAAATTTTCAGGCAAAGAAAGCTCCATGATAAGAACGGGAGGAGGAATCACTGATGTTGTGGGGAGGAGGGACATGGTTGGGGAGGAAGAGTGCAAGGACCGAGGACGTTTTTGGACTAAGAAAGACAAACTTTGCAGAGAAGCAAGGCACAGCAAACTTTAGGGCTTGTACAGGCCAGTGTGGTTTTAGCTGGGCTACTGCAGGCATTCCATGACTGAAAGAACTGTTAATTTAGGTAAGACGCAAGATAGTGACAGCCCAGTGACTATCAACTCCTGGAAACATACAGGTAATAGGAGAGTAGGTTTGTGGGATGCCACTGCTAAAGGTCACAACCAGGTGGGGGCCTCTGAAGAGGGAGGGGAGCATCAGGGCTGCTATTTGCTTCCATTGTGTAATTTATAGCTGGGAGCTGAGTATTAGCGAGGAAAGAAGTTGAGGCTGGCTGAGACTGTGTTTCATAGATGTGGATATGGTAACGGGATGGGCAAGGGAGTGACAGAGGAAACAATTTCTCTACAATGAAGAGACATGCTCCATGTTGAACATTGAGGTTCTGGCGAGGCTAGTCCAGAACCAGACAGCTGCTGTGTATGAGACTGCTAATGTGTTCACTGCTTTGTACAGGACAAAGGCAGCTGAAATGCTTAGTTATGAACATTATTAGTTTTAGTTGAGAAAAACAGGCAAATGTGAACACTATAAACTGAAAAGAAATATGGGTGACTAAAAGCAATACCATCATATTGCTATGCGATTAATATTCAACATGAATACAGATTTACAGTGGTTGGGAAATATAAAGAATTAAATTCTATTTTCTCAATTTGTTTCTTGCTCAAATTTGCAAAGTCAAAATATCTGCATTATTCTGGGCAAGAAGTAATGTTTATATAACTACAATTATACATATTGAATATAACTAATAATCATTTTTAGGCATGTTTCAAAAATTACACATATGCCTTATGTGTAATTTCAGTAAATGATATTTTGGAAATTTGAGATAAAGTCAGATAAAGTTTACAGCAAGCCCATATGTCTGCTTTTTCAAGTTTCTTTGCAGTTTGAAATGTACTGCTATCACTCACTCTACTCTATAGCCGTCCCTCCTGGAAGGAAGAGGGAGGAATATAGTGGTATATTATGTGTGCTTTAATAAATTAAGCTTTCCTGAAGATGAGAGAGCAAAGCCACCATACCAGTCATCCATACAGACCAGGGAATGCTGACACATACCTTTAATTCCAGGACTCTGAAGACAGGTAAGTGGATCTCTATGAGTTCAAGGTTACCATGGGCTACAGAGGATTGTGTGTGTCTAAAAGAGAAACAGCTCACACAAAGGTGATCCCAGCACTTGGAATCACATGCCTTTAATCCCACTACTAGGGAGGCGGAGACAGGAGCAATTTGGCTGGGTGGAGAGACTTGAGAAGTAAACCTACTTCATTTCTGGGAAAGCAAAAATTTCAGGACTTATAAGATCTCCTCAACTCCAGTCTCTGAAAACAAACTCCAGGGAGAGAAGTTTCCCAGACAAGTTGTAGGATCTCCTAAGCTGCCTGCAAGGGCTGAGAGCTTCCAGTTTGTGTTATACTTGGTCAATGTTGGTGTGGGCTTTTCAGTGAAGAAGATGTTTTGAGTCATCCCTGATCCTGAAGGGAACCAATAAATTATTTTCTAGCTAGCTATTTCTACAAATCCATTACTTCATCAAATTGGATTTAAGTGTTATGGTTATTTGGTCTGCAGTAAATAGATGTGTATAATGCCCCTCTAGAAAAGGTCTCATAAAACCCCTACAGAGTAGCACCAACTTTTCCTCTCCAACCAAGTAAAGATTATATAGAACATTTATAATTAATGTTTTAAATGGTTGTTTCTCAAGATTTTAGAGTATGTATGAACAGTTAATGATTCTGAGTGGCATAGGTATAAGCATCATAACTTAAAAAACGAATATAAGAATCCATGCCAAATGTTTCAATGAAAAAGAATTTAATAAAGTAGTCTGGGGGTGGTAATACTGGTTGAAAAGCAGGATACTTACATGGTAATTTTCTTTGTGTGTGATGCGTCAGAACATTCTCTGTTTTGAGCTTACATCCATGAAATTTTAGGCTAATTATAAAGTCATGAATAACTAGCTACAAATATCCATATATAGTGAATTCTTGTGTGCAGTCACTGAGAATGCAAGAAAATGTTTGAACCTCATGAAAGCACTATTTATTTAGTCTGCAAATTGTATTAAAACCATATTTGTGAGGATCTTTACCTATAAGTACAGCGTTTTACCTTCCAACCATGATGGTAAATGAAGGTTACAGAACAGTTGGAAACTATGCAGCACCATACATAAAGCTGTTGTTAGAACAGGCACCCGTGGTGACCAGTTCATACCTAAGACAAAGGTCAATGAGGCAGCTGCTGAAGGTTATTTTTAATTGTTTCTAATAGTATCACCAGGGTACTTATTTTAACAACAAATGAATTACCACATTCTGCTTAGTAAATATGTGCAAATTCTGAAATAGTCTATAACAATACAATAAGGAATGGCCACAAATTAAAAGATTAAGAGTAATATGTTTTATTTCTATATATGCATAGTCACGTACCTACTCATAAGCATCAACTTATTTGTTCTTTCTTATTTATTAACAACTGCTCAAATGTTTGCAAAAAATAGCGCTCTTGAGACAGGGGCCTCCACTGTCCTGGCATTTTGCTTTGCTATTCAGCCCTTAGAATTTGCCTTGTTTCTCATGCTAGCCAATGACATTTAAAATTGTGTCAGCCCCAGGGCTGCCTGCCTATTGGTGTACTTAATCCACTGTTGCTGCTACTTCAGCTGCCCTGCTCCTACTGGGCTTGGTGCATTTGCTACTACTGCTGCTGTTGTCTGTTGTTTTAACATCTGCTTTCTTGTTTAAGTTTTATTAAATTAAGGCTTGTTGAAAGGTCTTTTCTTACCCATGTGTCCTGGGGAAAATATTCTTCTTCAATCATTTTTGTTTTCTTTCCATGATGTTGAATTTTTTTCCCAGAAAGCCAGTTTTTATGACCCAATCATTCAAAGTCACAATAAAAAAGCCACCTCTACATAAAGAGGTTTTTGGAGTCTTAAGTTTTTCGGTTCAGTTCCAATGCTGTGCTTCTCCGCTATTCCATATGCATCATTCTTGATTTCCTTGCCTTCTAAAATGTGGCTATTGTCTTGTTGATCTCCACTAGAAAAGTTGTTTCAGGTAACAACGATTTTTAGTGTCCAAAAGTGAGGCTAAGCTTTGTGTTCTACTGTGCAAGTTAGTTAGAACCCTGTGTTCTACAATCCCTTTCTCTGTACAGTAACAGAGTTTACTTGGTTAAACTGATAAGGTGTAATATTTGGAAAACAGAAGTGAAACTCCAGCGATGACTTTCAGGTGAGTGTAATATCAAAAGCATTCCTCAATGGCAGCTGTCCTTGTCACTGTTGAGCCCACTGACAGCAAGCCTGTTTTCGAAGGGTTTACCAAGGACTTAGAAAAATGAGAATCAGAGTCACTCACTTTCTAAGGATCATTCTCTCTATGTGTTACCTTCTCTGTATATTGCCCTGGGCATGCTTCGTTTTTTCACGTTGAAAACACAGTATCATTTTGTTCTTCTAAATCCCCCTCCAATATTTGTTGTCTCAGCTTGCCCCATAAGTTTAAAAAACTTGCCCCATAAACCTGTTGTCATGAGAAAACCATCATATAATTCTCTTTCACTGATTTAATTCTGGCTGAAAAAAAAAACAACCAAGTTTTAAAGGCTGAACACAACTCTCTTAACCTTGTACCTAAATTGTGCTACGCTAAGTAGTACCTACCTGTCTAAAACCTCAGTCTAAAGGATTGCACAAATCCACTGTGCCGTAAGCTGTCTTGTAAAAAATCAGTTGCTTAGGATCACTCATTGACCTAGTTCATCTTTCAGTTTAAACTATTTAAAAAAGTGGTCCAGCCATTTTTTTATTCCATTGATGGAAATTGAAATAAATATTTAATAGTAAGAGTCACTATGGAAACATTAAATCATGTCTCTTATGGTTCTCTCTCTGTCTCTCTCTGTCTGTCTCTCTCTCTGTGTCTCTCGCTGTCTCTGTCTCTCTCTGTCTTTGTCTCTCTCTCTCTCTCTCTAGCTCCCTCTTTATCTTCAATCCTTCCCTTTGACCTCTTTTCCTAAATTTATCCTCTTTTTTATGAGAAATAACAGCCAACTTAGACTCATACAGTTGAGTGATTAATCACCAGGGAGTGGAAGTGTTTGAAAGAACCAGAAGAATTAGGAGACATGGCGTTGTTAGAGTCGGTGTGGTATTGCTGGAGCAAGTGTGCCATTGCTGGTACACTTTGAGGTTTCAGAGGCCCATGCCAGGCTCGGCTTCATTCTCTATGCTTGCTGATCACCGTGTCACTCTCAGCTATTTTTCCAGCACCCAACCTCCCTGCTACCACGCTCTCTGCCGTGATGAGAATAGACTAAACCTTTGAAAGAATAAGCATGATCCTAATTAAATACTTTCTTTTATAAGAGTTGTCCTTGACCATGGTGTATCTTTACAGCAACAGAACAATGAGTAAGACATTTCCAAAATTTGCTTTAAAGAAGAGAGAGAGAGAATTATATGTGAAAGTATCTCCATAAATAGGTATGCCATTAAACTCTCACTAAAGGATTTTTTTATTTCATTATATGTGTAACTTGACCTGCCATTGTTGTTTACATGGTCTAGAATGTTTTGTCAACAGAATCATGTAGTTTCTTCAAATCATGCTGCCTGAAGTTTTTCTAAACAAACACTTTTAATGACAGAGCGAAAGACAAGGACTTGCACATCTATGTTCATTTTGTCTTAACAACATGTGTGTTGCACCCACCCATCTAAATTAACAGTTGATAGAAACTCTGTATTCATTTGATCCAAATATTATTTATTTTTCAAGTCAGCAGGAGCAGAAGAAATAGGAATATGTTTTATTTTTTAAGAATTTAGTGATATCTATTTTGTAACAAAGTATACAACCAACTTCACCCTCTATTTAGTGAATGCAAATAACCAACCCGTGTGCTAGGGTGTATTTTGATAACAAGCTTCCCCCACCACTGTAAAATGAGATGTCTAATGGTTGTTTATGCTCGCTTACTGCTGCAGCATAAATCTCCCATGACTCCTGCGCAGGAGCAAAGCCCCTGACAGGGGTTAAAGGAGGTGTGTTCTTACCATCTCTCTTCATCAGCTTTTGGGAAGAGTGTCTTAGAAGGGTCTAGTAATCAAATAGATACAAGAGTTATCATTTTTGTCCACTCTCTAAATACTGTATATTACACAAAGGTCAAAATACACACAGGTAGTAAGGTTTGCCCTAACTTTTCTTTCTAAATATTAAGATGTTTTTCATCAAACAAATTTTATTCTTCATTTGATAGTGACAATAAAAACAGGAGAGAGTTTAGGATCTAAGATGGAAACACCTTTGTCAGCCTTAAGAATGGAAGCAGAGACAGCAACCAAGATCTACAATCAAAACCAGTTTTTCTCACTGCTAAGCTTATGTTCCTAGGCTATGATTTAACATTTAATATTTATTTTTATATTTTAAAAAGTGTTTTTAAGAGCGAACATCATGAGTCAGTGTTGCTTATATGTAAATCGTATACTGATTTACTTAAATGAAGCAGCCTATGAGCTCTGTGGCTCAAAGTCCAGCTGAAAATAATCAACCTTTGGGCATTTAGTATAGATCTAACTTTGTGTTTGTATATTTTATCTAAAGAGAAAATTTCTTTCTAAAATTTTCTAAAGAAAAAGAAATTATTTCAGACTTAACATAGTTTCTATCCTTGCCCTGAGACAGTAACAACAAAGGGAGTGAGCCCTTGATGGCTATCCTGGAGCATGAGTTCACATCTCCTGAAGTTGGGAGCATCAGCATGTACTTACATGTCAATTATTGTAAAGAATCCAAGCTTAGATATCTCATCAACACAATACTAGACATATCAGAATGTATAAATAACCAACTGTGGTGGCTCATGCCTTGTGTCTCAGCACTGAGGAGGCAGAGACAGGTGGATCTCTGTGAGTTTGAAGCTGGCCTTGTCTACAGAGTGAGCCTTATAGGACAAGCTCCAAAGCTACACAGAGAGAAACCTTTTCTTTTTTGTTTGTTTGTTTTGTTTTGTTTTGGTTTGGTTTTTCGAGACAGGGTTTCTGTGTGTCTTTTTGAGCCTGTCCTAGAAATAGCTCTTGTAGACTAGGCTGACTTTGAACTCACAGAGATCCGTCTGCCTCTGCCTCTGGAGTACTGGGATTAAAGGCTTGCGCCACACCACCTGGCTTGAGAAACCCCGTCTTGAAAGAAAAACAAAAAAGAATTGTTAATTTTTGTAAAGCTCAAGTAAAAAAATGTGCCACTAATCCTGACCACTGCCCCGAGTAGTTAAAGAGAAATCTATCAATGAGATGGCCCACAAGACAAGGAGAGAACAGAATGAAAACTGTTACAGCATAATTCATAACTAAGGTATCACATGTTTTTTTGAGAAATTACAGACTAAGGTTTTCGAATAGAAAATTTGCATTACATTGCTCATTGCTGAGACAATTCCAAGCAATAGATTTCTATAGTTTCAAATTCTAACAGGTTTAGGATAGAAGATGATTTCTAAATTCCCTTGTAATTTTGTAAAATTTACTCAATCTCATTTATTATATTGCATCCTAAAATTGCAAAACATTTTAGCTTTCCGTTACTAATTTTAATTCTGGCTATACAATAGTGATCTTGTTTCTATATAAACCTAAAAAAAACACCAGACACAAAGTTAAAATGGAAGTGTGCAATTCAATGTCTCTCAAGACATCATGGGCCGGGCAGTGGTGGCGCACACCTTTAATCCCGGCACTCGGGAGGCAGAAGCAGGTGGATCTTTGTGAGTTCAAGACCATCCTGGTCTACAAGAGCTAGTTCCAGCTCAGGCTCCAAAGCCACAGAGAAACCCTATCTCGAAAAACCAAAAAAAAAAAAAAAAAAGACATCACGGAAGGAAAAGATTCTCAGTTGTTTTCTTTTTCTCAAAATTTCAGTGAAAACAGGATGACCCTGAATGACATGAAGTTTGAGTATTTAGTGCCCAGCTCACTTTGCTCCTTTGTTGTGAAAGGAAATAGTTTCTTGACTTGGTTTGCAGAGGAAGTTGACTCATTATCACGCTGATCATTAATTTTTCAGTAAGGATTTGGAGGAAGTCTTGCTCTTATCTCGAGCCTATATGTATGTAGTGGAAGTAATTTTGGAACTTTAGTCCTCCCCGGTTGTCTGTGAGGATAAAGGAAGCTACAGAGTGATTTGCTGTCTGCTGACTACAGATTCGGAACCTTTGTATTTTGTTAAAGGAATGCTAAGAGAAATGTTGTTTTCCTAACCTTTCTTCCTTGACTTTTTTCTTCCACTTTACCTTGGTAGAGATTTCTCTGCAAGAGTGAAGAGGAATCAGGTGTGTAAACTGCAATGCTGTTATCTCTGAGTGGGATCAGGCTGTGCACACCTTCTCTTCTACACTCAAAGTACCCATGGCCAACAGATGTCTGAAAATGCATGGATCTGGAAGCATAAGTTTCAGAAGTTATATGAGGTTTTTGATGGACATCATCATTATCGTTTTTTGGGATACTGAAAACCAAAACAGTATTTATTTTAAATTGCAAATATGATTAAATTTAAAAAACAAAAATAGCAAATGCTATTTTTGAGAGATCTTGAACTACCATAAAACTATTTCAAACAATGAAGTCAAAGATTTTAAGTCAAATTAAATATAATGATAAATCATGTTTTGCCTTAGAAATTTGTTTTGTTTAGAACAAGATCTTTTTCTTTGTTAATCTACTACTATGTAAAAAATTATCAATATAAGATCACCTAGACATCTTTCAGTTTTTATCCTTCTTAATTAGTTCAGTGCTGCTCTCCTGGATTTTTCAGGTTATTGTCTTTTTTTTTTTTCCCACACCAAACTCACTTCTTTGTACTCTTTGATGCTTTCTAAGTTTCTGGATCAAGGTGAATATAAAACATAAGGGACAGTTTGACTGGTTGAGAACAGGATGGATGGGGAAACTAATGAAAGAGATAACTTGATAGGGGATTCATTTTGGGGTTAGGAAGAAACTTGGTGCCATGGAAAATCCCAGGAATCCACAAGAATGACCATGGCTAAGATTCCTAGTAATAGTGGAGAGGGTATCTGAACCGACCACCTCCTGTAATCAGATTGGTGACTATCCTAGTTTTCATTAGATAGTATACATCCAGTAACTGAGAGAAGCAGATGCAGAGATCCAAAACCAAGCACTGGACAGAGCTCCTGGAGTCCTATTAAAGAGGTAGAGGAAGGGTTGTATGAGCCAGGGAGGTCATGATGGGGAACCCACAAAACCAGGTGGCCTGAGCTCCTGGGTGCTCACCAACTCAGGATAAGCAGTTAAGGAGACTGCATGGGACCTACCTAGCCCCGCTGCATGTGTGTCATAGTTGTGTAGCTTGGTCTATTTGTGGGGCTCCTAGCGGTGGGATCAGGACCTGTTCCTGGCACTTGAGCTGGATTTTGGGAACCCAATCCCCAAACCGGGAGACTTGCTCAGCCATGATACAGCGTGAGGAGCTTGGTTCTGCCTCAGGTTGATGTACCATGGTTTGCTAACTCCCATGGGAGGTCTGCCCCTTTCTGAATGGAGACAGAGGAGTAGTGTATGGGAAGGGGGATAGACAGGAGAGGGGGTGAGCGAATGAGAAGACAGGAGGTAGGAAAAACTTGTTGGTAAGTAAAATAAATAAAAAATATTAATATTAGAAAAGACTTACAAAAACGATTCAAGAAAGCTCTGATAACACGAATAATTGGAAGTAGTTTAAAAGCATCTCTATTCCATTTTTCTGATCCTGTTTTCTTATCTCTACACCATTGAGTAAGTGACGATACCAGCAGTAAAAATGGCTGCCATATATTGAGCATTTGGTGGATATAATAAAGGAACTATGAACCTTACACTTACGTTAGACTGATGTTCAGAGCCCTAGCCTCCATCCTCAGTACTCCTTTGAGAGTAAGGACATTGTTTCTAACAAAAATTACTTTTAAGTGTAGGTGAAATGACCATGTGCAAGTAAGAAGGAAGCACAAAGCACACAACAAACCCGCGTAGGAGTTTATTAGGGGAGACATGT
>JAQHUG010000337.1:68574-82306 GCA_028555095.1 Dicrostonyx torquatus | reverse complement strand
ATTGCATTTTTGGATCTCTGGTGGAGCTGTAGACTTTATGATTATAGCTTTCCTTGTTACCAGATTCAGAAAAAATTCACCAAAGAAATGTAAAGTGTGTAAGGTTGAGAGATATAAAAAGATAGTTTTGGTAATGTAAGTTAAAATAGAAAGAGATTTAGGTGCAATGTTTTAGACTCACCAAGATAGGATAGATATAAAGTGTTTTCTCTGAATTTGTCATTTGTGAATGGACTAGGTATTGTTGATTCATTTATTGCCTGTATATAATATATATAGATATTGTATTGTATAAAGTTTTTCTTTTAGTAGTTATAACCCTTTTATTAAATTTTTAAACAGAAAAAAAGAAATGTGGTGATATCTTCTTTGTACAGATAAAGCTTGCCTGAAGATCAGAGGGTAGAACTAGTCACTAGTTAACCAAAGATATTTGACAGTCAATACAAACAGACAGGAAGATATATAGTTGGGTGGAAAGAAGTTATAAGGGGGAAAGAGACAGGAATTCAGTTCCTCTTTTTGACTGGGAAGTTGAGTACTTAAGGTGGCTATGGTTTTGCTCCTTCATCTCTCTGATCTCTCAGCATTTTCCTGTATGTCTGACTCTGGGTTTTTATTATTAAGACCTAATAGAACTTGTGCTACACAGGAGTTTGGTTGCTCTTGCTGTCTTGCTCAGCTGCTAGGAAAACCACAGCAGTTAGCGTTCTCAGAATGTAGACATGCCTAATACAGGTGGCAACAGTTTAGCTCATATATAGCCAAGGCTACAGGGACTTGTTGCCGTTTATGTGATAGCCTAAACATACTGGGCTAGAGTTCCCATACGACCTAATAACCTAATAAGTTTCCTTCCCTTGACCCTGTTGCCTATGAGTATGCAGATGAAGCATCCTCGATTTTCTTGCCTAAACCAATGATACACAACCACACAAATCTAACCAGTCATTCTTCCTAGGGTATAAATGTCCTTGTCTCCCTCCAAATAAACACTGACATAGTCTCACTAGTCCACTGACATAGTCTCACTAGTGTTCTTATCTCATTGTACTCACTGCTGCTCTAGATCTTCTTCCAGTCTTGGCCATGCTTGGGTCTGTCTTCTCCCTTCTGGGTCAGGTTAGCGCTCAATAACCTGATCACACTTTGACTAAGTCGGGGTTCAAGACCAGAACAACAAAGAATATTTTATATTATAAAGAGTACTGTATCCATGTGGCAAAGATTAGTAACTTAGTAGCTTCTTTTGATTTGTGTTCTTTGATTTTTGTATGGCATACTATTGGCTTGTCATGTTAACTAAAAATATAAAGTCATTAACAGAAAAAAAAGTCACAAAGAAGGAATAATAAGGAGGAGTAATTTTGTTTAACTACTTCTTGGGATGAATAGAAGCAGAATTTTCTAGAGTTGGACAGTGACCACTAAACCATGTAAGGAAATACAATGAAAAATCATGTACCCTGTTACTGCTAGGCAGAATACAGACATGAGTGAGTGCTGGATCTGGGAGAAAGAAGTCCCACAAGACATTCTAAACTACATTTTTGTGTCTGCATGTATGTGCATCCTGACAAGCTATTAAAAAACAGTGACCTTCAGCTTTACTGGATCTTCACTTTAAAAATAACAGGACTCATTGACTTCAAAGCAATAGGATTTCCTAAACACATGGAATCATTAGGTCAGTCAAAAAATATTAGATGACCTATGGGAAAAATAAAGAAACTTTTCATTTAAAGTAGATCTAAATAAACAGAAGGGAGTAAACATATTTTAAATGTGGGAATCAGGATGACCTAGGGAACAGAGTAGAGGAAAAGTTGAATCTCAGGTCCCCTGTGCTGATCTTCCCTGAAAATACTTCTCTTTCCCTGACAAGTGGCCTTTGATTTAATCTATCTTTCTTTGTTTTTCTCTGTGTCTTTGGGAATTCTTCTCAACAGGGCAGGAGGATTGGGGGATACTGTTCCATTTCCAACACTCCTCTTAACAGTTATATGTTCACATCTTCTAAATAAAGAACATGTAAGCTAAACCCCCAATGAGGAAATAAGAAAATAAAATAAGAAAGCATATTTATCCTGAGACTTTGCAATAGTAATGTTGGGAGAGAGACCGCACACCCACACACATGCACATGCAAGCACGCACACACATGTATTATTAAAGAAGAATCATGCATATATATGTATGATGAATAAAGAACCTACTCAACTTTGGGTGCAGGAATTTTCACAGCTGAAAACAAGTAGAAAGGAGAGAGTGGTAGAGAATCAAACTTCAGCCATTGAATGACATGTGACTTACTAGGCAGAATGATAGTTTGGTTACTCATCTTGACTGGCTAAAACCTACATTTTCTGAAAGTTTGATATTTGTTACACAATTTTCTTAGGATGTCGTTTGATTATACTACAAGTGTCAAGTAGGTTATAGTTTACACACGGAGAAATTCAAGAGTTTCAAGAGAATTTTTGGTAATAGTAATATGATTTTTTTTACATTAGTTATAAACTGATTGGCCTAGTAGCTCAGACTTCTTATTAACTCTTATAATTTATATTAGCCCATTATTCTTGTCTATGTTAGCCACTTGGTTTGGTACCTTCTTTGGTGAGGCGGTGACATCTTGCTTAGTCATCTGACTTTTATAAACACTGTATCCTTGATAATCCCAATAATTTTTCAATATGAATGTTGTGTGGGACAGGTTAAGCTGGTCCCTGTAAAGTGACTTCCTTTCAACTTTGGCCTTTGGCAAGGAAACATTTCCTCACAATTTTGTCTTTAAATCTAGGGGTTAAGGTGTTTATTCCAAACTGAAATGTGTAATCTCTGGATTAGAAAGGAAAGACAGAACTTCTTAACACTGGTTCTTTTAATTCCTGTCTCCAAAGGACAATTAAGCACCAGTAGTGTCATCTAGCGTAAGTACTGGATATGGGCCACAGTGGAGGAATTTGAACATTCTATCACTTTGGTCTGAATGCAGTAAACCACACATTGATACATCTTGTTTTCCACAGATAGAAAACCTGTCATGTGAATTTTATGGAGTAATTTGGGTCTTTGTAGCTTCTTAACCTTGGATTACAAGCAAATGGGAGGTACAGCAATATACATAGCAATATACAAAGCAAAACTCTCTCTAGATTCTATAGCATCTTCTCCCCTATTGAATCAGCCTTCAATCTCTGCCAATATTCTTTAATCAAAAATTCTGGAGTCCATATAAAGACAAAATGTTCACTGAAAAATTATCACCTAACAATCTTGTTAATTAAATATATCTTGTAAATGCAATTATAGGAAAGAGGTCTTAGCCATTTAACAGGAGGAAAAATTAAATTTTTGTTTGAAGTTCAGAAAAAAAATCAAGGATGTTGTTATGTCAATAGAAGATTGATTTTCTCTGCATACACAGTTTACCAAATTAATCTTTGTCCTTGTATATAGGTTGCATTGCATATGCATTTGGCAACATTAATTATTGACAAGGAGTACCTGTAGGAGTGAGTCTGTGATTTGACTGATACATAAAGGTAGTTTATTATTCAAACCATAGAAACTTTTGAGCTCCCCAAGGAAAGAATAATCCCTTGAAACAAGATGTTCAATAAATACACAGAGCCATCTAGTAAAGTAGTTCAAATCTCAAAAAAGTTTCAAAATTTTATAAGTATTATCATGTATTCAAAATAGTTTTTCATTTTTTTCAGTGATTCTATAAAGATACAAACACAATGGTAATGCTTCAATGTTATCACTTTTTTGACATGAATTCTTATACATCCCTGATAATAGCTAATACAGAGCAATGGTGCTTGAGATGCATGTGCTCCACTGTCCTGCTCTGTGTAATTTGAATATGTCTATTTCCAATTCATGTTGGAATCTTAACACTCAAATTAATGGGATTAACCGATGAGACCTGGGGAGACTGGTTAATTTACGATGGCTGGGCTTCTGAATGGAACTATAATTTTTACATAAATTTCCCTCCTTTGCCATGTGAACACTCAGCTTAGATGACAGCAATCTACACACTACATATAAAACCTCAGGGGGCAGTAACACTTTCAACTATTTTTGTCGACTCTTCCATTTCCAAATGTGGAATTGAATGTTTTGTTTTTTTATAAGTTACAGAAATCTGTGGATTTTGTATTGCCATTCAAAGTAGATTCCTCAAAATTTAGAAAACAGTGTTTTACTTTAGGTGTTACTTCCCTTCATTATTCATAAATGTAAGGAAATATTTCCCAATGTGAATGAATATGAATTTAACAAAACTTACTTGAAATCAAAGACAGAATAATAAGTATGTTATTTAAACACCCTGCATTAGGTAAAATGCTATACTATGATAAAGACCCATTAAGAGTTTTTAAGGCAAACTCAAATTAAAATTGCATTTTTCAATGTTATATACATTTAACTCTTGCTAAATGATGAATAGCATGGCTCTTCAAATTCCTTTTACCTGCTTGAAAGGTTAGAATGGGCTCAAGTGAAATTACGGTGGGAAACACTTGAAACTTCTCACCTGTGAAAGACAAAGAGCAGAAGCATTTCAAGCTCCTTAGAGAGCAGTATAAAAGATTCATTTGCAAGTAAACTCATAACTAGGAGACCGGTTTTAAAGTACAGGAAAATGTTCAGTCTTGGCTTTTTTCCTATTACTATAACAATTGTGAGCGTTAATAGGTATGTTTAGGGGGAAGTCAGGGTTCTATGAGATAATGACCGTGTACTGAATCTTATATCTTTGTAAGTGCTTTATGATAGTTAAAAGTGAACAGTTCCAAAAGGAAGTCAGGATAGCTTTGCCAATAAAAACATTTCCTGAAGTTATTATTTTGAGTACTTAATAGAACCCTGGGATTTTTAAAAACTTGAACTTCATTTCTCCTGATGCCACACATTGTATTTCATCATGTTGACATCCTCTTGCCCTCCTCTTATGCTCTTTCTTGGATTACTGTGCACAGACTCCCACCCGTTCTCTAATTTTCATTATATAGTCTTTAGTACCCCATGTTTATGTACAGGGTTTTATTAACATTAAATAATTGAAGGCATAATTAGCTGCACAAAATCTTTAACCCCTGTGGAACAGACATTTCAGAAACATTAGGAAAATAAATATGGACACTTATTTTCACAGTGTCCTTTGAAGTGCCAATCACATTTCTTTCATGAGACAGAAAATTTGCTTTACATCAAGTTTTAAATCTATGGAGATGCTCTTATGTCAAGGCTGGGTCAACACATCATTCCTCATACACTCTGCTTTGTTGATATTTAAAGAAAGAATAAGAATCATTAGTTGGGGCACAGCTTTTCTTTGTACTGGCATATATTGACCTTTGAAATTTGTAATGGTCAATGAATACTTACCACAGTTTCATACATAAGATAAAAACTGAATACCTTTAGCAATGTATTTATTTTGATATCAGAGCTAACTGACATGCACAAATCATAATATAGCTACTGATAAACAGATTGTGAAATTTAATGAAAAATTTAAATAGTCATATTACAAAACATGGTATTTTAATAGATTAGAGTTCAGAAGATTAAAGCTCAATGGTACCAAGGAATTCATTATTTTGGCTGGTCTTTTGATGCTGGCATATTTTATTTGAGTTAAATTTGGAGGTTTGATAGGAAGTTTTCATTGTGGGTAGGTTCTTCTGTCCTGTGGAAGGAGCAGTGAGCTATTCTAAGCAAGTACTTGACAAATAATTCAAAGAATACATTTTCTATGACTCATTGAACTTGGAAGACTGAGCTGGTGTAAGCTTAGAACTTTCATTTCTATGTACCAGTATCTTTAATACGACAATGTACTCTGTAGATTACCAAAAGAGAAACACCAACGCAGGCACAAAACCTTTGATCTAGAATGCTGTCCAATATGTTAGGGCAATGGTATCACAAAGCTTGTCCAAGTAATCCACCAAGCTAACCAACCAAATAAAGTCTGATTTGACTTAAGTCCCACTCTACTAGATGAAACTCTTACTCAACGTGGCTTAGGTAACAGAACCAGAGATGAAAGACAAGACACTTCATCATCATCATTATCACCATCGTCATCATCATCATCATCATCGCAGCAGCAGCATTTATGCCCCAGCAATGCTTAAGCATTGCTAATTATGGCAGCTCTCTGGTTGTTCCTATCCTGGACAGTCCTAGATGCTTGTGTTATTGTCATACACAAGGTTCCACAGTCTTCCTTTTGGCTGTTTATCCAGATCTTTTGGGTCTTCCTCTTCACTTTATCCCATGTGCCTTATCCCAGAAACCTAGGTTAAACTCATAAATTATTAGCCTAAAACAAACAAATAAATAAACACAATAATGATAAAATGATTCCTAATTATATTCTGTTATACTTATAGATCAATGCCTCCATCAGATCCCTCCCTAGAGCTGTGAGTCCCTACAGGAGTGGTGCAGAAAGAAATAAGAACCAGAGAGAAAGAGGGATACCAGGAGAAGTCCCTCTAAATCAACTTTAAAAAGCTCATATAAATTCACAGAGACTGAAGCAGCAAGCACAGAGGCTATACAGGTCTATACCAGATCCCCTGTGTATATTTCATGGCGTCAGCTTAGTGTTTTTATGGGATGTCTGAGTGGGGGAACAGGTGGGTTTCTTATGCCTTTTCTTGGGCTCTTTTCGTTCTGTTAGTTTGCCTTCTCGAAAGTTAATGTGATGGCTTCCGTTTTACCTTACTATGTTCATTTTGCTATTTCCAAGAAATAGTTCTTTCCAATGATAGGGAGTGGACCTGGAAGGGAGGATGGGTAGGATAAGTTGGGAAGAGTAGGGGGAGGGGCAATTATAATCAAGACATCTATTTTCACTAAGAGGGAAAAAGAAAATAAACAAGAGCTCACAAATGAAAGCAGTCTGAAAAGGGTAATGCTGTGTGGATTATCTTCCAGCTAGAACACATGCACTTTCAAATTCATAAGTTCATGCGGTGAACTTTAGGAGAATAGGCATAGGCAAAGCATGAAGTGACATCCACAAGCGACAGCAGTGGTGGTCGGTTCACAGGAGCAAATAAGGAAGCAGGTGGTGCTAGTCTTGCATTCCGAGGAATTCCTCATAATTGCTTACCTTAAAACTGGTGTAGGAGGAGTAAGAGAAATAAAACCACATTGGCAAAATTTACTCATAGATTCGTTGCCATAGTTGCCGTTTCTGCCATCATCAGTGACTCTGGAGCAGTTGGTTCAAAACAAACAGGGAGTTCTATGCCCTCTTCTTGGTTTCTTCATACAAATCCTTATTATTTCAATTAGGTTCAGAGAACATGGATTTCCTTTGACACATTGCAAAGGCCAGGTGCTCTTTTGACAGACCATGGGAGCAAAGCCAGTAGAATACATATACCACACACGTAATTCACTTGACTAACTTAATAATACCCATTTAAATAATCATGTAAAAACATCTCATACTACATACACTTTAATGAAAAACAGACTATTTAAAATCCACTTTAGATGATTATTCTAGCATTACTAAGTTACTGAATTGGAGGGCTGATCACTTTTGTGATCAGGTTTTCAAAATAGCATTATTAAATGGCAATTTTTATTTCAATTCAGGGGATCCCTTACTTCTTTTAATTTTCCTACTAAACTTCCCAGAGCTCCTGAATTATAAACCATGAAAACATGCACAGAGGCACACCAAAAGGAACAGAGACATTTACACACACAGTACACAAATCTGGGGTAACAAGCTTTGCTTAATCCTATTTGCACTGGACAAATGTTTACTGCTGGTGCTTTGGTTTCCTTTAGATTTGTACAAGAATTTGTAGATTCAGTCTATCAGCCCTTGTCTTTGTTTGGATTCAACCTATTGCTGTGATGAAACACCATGACCAAAAAAGCAAGTTCAGGAGGAAAGGTGTTATTCAGTTTAGTCTTCCTTACTGCTCTTCATCACAAAAGGAAGTCAGGACAGGAAGTCAATCAGGGAAGGAAGCTGGAAATAAGAGTTGGTGCAGAGGTCATAGCGGGATGCTGTTTCCTGAGTTTTCCCCCGCTGGCTTGCTTTGCCTGCTTTCTTATGGAACTCAGGAAGACCAGTTCATGGATGGCAACACCCACCATGGGCTGCACCCTCCTCCACTGATCACTGATTTTAGAAAATACCTTATAACTGAAGCTCATGGAGGCGTTTCCTCACCTGGAATTCCCTCCTCTGTGATGATTCTAGCTTATGTCAAGTTTATAAGCAAATCCAGCCAGTCCAGTCATTAGCTGCCAACTTGTTGATACAGGTTCTCATTACACTGGCCTCATTTCCAACATTTCAGAAGTGGTTGAATTTTGCTTTTAATCATCTACCAGGCATAGAACTGAACCTGGAAGGCAGAAACTGAAGCTCTTCTGTTCTACTGTCTCTTCCCAATGAATGGTGCCAACACATGGGGAGTTAAGGAACAGAGATACTTTGTTCATGGGGATGGAAGGAACACCCTGGAGGTGTGCCAGCTTCCAAAAAAGAAAAGAGGGAAAAGGGCTATGGGGAGAGGTCTTTACTGATTTTTTATGGTCATTAACATAGCATGTCCCATTCTCCATTTCTTGTAATGCAGGCCAGTTTTTCAGAGCTTGCTTGGTTGATTGAATGAAACCCAGGTAATGTAAGGACCATCAGTCTTCCGATGGCCACTAGTGTTCACATGTCAGCTTCCGGTATTCTCTCCTACACTGCCTTCTATTCACCTGTCTCGGTAATACATTTTCCACATAACATTTCAAACTCTTTCCATCACAGAATTACTTACTTCTCAGGAAAAAAAAAAACATTTACTTTGAATGGATCATTTATATTTCAGTCCCCCTGGTCCAAGGAGGAATCACTTTTACCTTTCTTAAGAGAGCATTTAAGTTAGTCAACAAATTAAGGGGCTTAATTTTTGATATCTTTAATTATATATATCATATATATTCAACATATATATACATACACACACATATGTGTATGTATACATATGTATTCCTTGTTCTTCTTCATCTACCACTCACCTCACTTGATCTTTCATTCCTCTTTGTATGCCCAAATAGACCCAGTTTCTGTTTATATATTTCATATATTCCATTATGCTCTTATCTCCTTTCATCAATATTGTATTCTCTTCTTTCATTGTTTTCTTTGTAGTTTACATACACACACACACACACACACACACTCACACACAATCACACTGATACACAGGACTACTTTATCTGGAGGCAACACTAGGGACTGACCTCCCCAAAACACAACTTCTACATCAAAAACAAAAGGGCTAAAAGGTCACTTGCTCAACAGTCAGTTGTGTGTGAAAACCACTTGGAAAAACAGATTTTTTTTTTACTTTCCTCATATTTTATACTCTAGTTTGGTAACAGTTTGAAGCTTTGCAGAAGCAAAACAAAGACAATCACAAATAAAGGCACTTTGTAAGTGCAGTGGTGGAAACATTACATATGTAGGTTGAAGAAAAGCCAGGAAACCTCTGGCAGAGGCTTCAAAGGTTACATGGTGGCATCCATGGACTTTTGAGTAGTGGAAAGTATGGTTCTATTAATACACTGTAAATGGTTTTTGTGTATGACACACAGAATGTTAGATCCCACACAGAGATAAGCAGGGAATATCTATTTAGGAGGCTAAAGACAGCACAAGATAAAGTGTAATTAGGCTCAGGTTCTTAGGTTTTCAAATCTGTCAATAGTCACTGAAGTTCTAATCAATAAGCAGACATGCAGAAAATCCAACTGAAGGTGCACACTCTTTCTGGCAACTCTCATTCACAAGGGAAAAAAAAGAAGTCTTTGTCTTTCTTATTTTGGGTTACTGTATTTAACACAGCCACTTCTAGTTCCATCCATTTTCCTAAAAAATTCATGATTTAATTTTCTCTTACTGATGAATTCAGTTCCATTATTAGTTTCTCTACTCATTCATCTGTTGATGAAAATCTAGATTTCGTTTCCTAGTTATTATGAACAGCGTACCAATAAATAAGCAGAGCATGAAATACACATGAAAACAATAGTTTTTCTAAGTATAAGAGTAACAAAATTACTAAGAAATAAACCAGGAAAATTTCACTAACATTAACTTTGAAACAAACAAACAAAAAACTTATCTAGAAATATACCTACAAAATAGATGAAAGACCTATTTTACAAAAACATTTTACACCAACGAAATTGAAGAAAATACTTGAAGTTGGAAAAGTTCTATGATTATTTATCAGAAAAGATTACTATTATCAAACTAGGTATATTATTGGAATTGATATAAAAGTTAGATGCACCAAAATTTCAATTATACTCAATCAGAACTGGCAAAAAGTCCTAAAATTCATGTGGTAGGACAAAAGGCCTTAAACAGCAAAAACAATTCCGATATGAAAGAGAAACACTAGGAAAACCACAATGTCTTCTCTCAAATTCCATTATAGAGCCATAGTAATGAATTTCATTGTGCTGGCAGAAAAAAAAGACGTTGATCGATGAAATAGAATAGATACCCCCCAAATATAGCTACATAATTACAGAAAGCTTTTGATGAAAGTGTCAAAAGAAGACATTGGATAAAAGACAGTGTCTCCAACAAATGGTATTCAGAAACACAAGGTTATCCATAAACACTAAATTAGGGTTTTTTTTCTGTATACAAATACTAAGTCTAAATGAATCTTGGACCTTATTGTAAGACTTGTAGGTCAGAAATTGCTAGGAGAAAATACAGAAGCATATGTAGAGACTTGGACATTGGAGATACGGTGTCAGCTCTTATTTACTTTTAATACAGGGATGCTTATAATCTTCCTGTAACCATATTTACCAACCAACATATAGTTGATTTGCTATAAATGCAATACCTTTAACAGCCTATCATTATTTCTAGCTTTCTCAGTTACTCCTTTATGGTGCATCTTTCCAATAAATCTCATGTCTAACTGTAGATACACTAAGCTACCATTTCATTAAACAAAAGGTGGTTATTGTTTTTTTTTACAGGGTGACTTTCTCCTTCATATTCCAGATTTCTGCCACCTGTCACTGAGTTCTAAAGCTGTCAGGGCCTCATTTAACTTCCTTGCAGTCTCTGTCATAATGTTTCATTAAGCATAACTATGGTTTATGATTTGTGACAATTTATGTGAGAAGCAGGCATTCTCATTCATGTTCTATGTTGTAACTATGAGTAAGATGTATTTTTAAGTTATTTAACACTGAGTGTAAATAACTAAGTCACTCTATTGAAATCAAACCATAAAACAAATGTGTATGAACACTGAATATATTATTAGTGAATTTATATTGTTTTTATTGCAGAAAAATAATTTTTAAATGTTTAAGCTAGGCCAATTTAACTAGAAAAATTGAGAGAGAAAAAAAATATTAAAAAAAATAAAAAAAAGAAAAATTGAGAGAGAGAAGAGATAGCGTTTTGTAGAAAAAAGGTTCTCAGAAATATTTCACAGAGGGTACAGCTATAATTAACTATGCTGTTTTTATTAATGTATATAGTTCTACTGTATTGAATAAATAATCATGGTCTAGATATTTTTCATGCCACTGGAAAGATAGAATATGGGTATAAAACTGAACACTCAGGGCCTTTATCTTTATGAGTGTGCACAGTAGTGTAGTTGAACTAATTTTAAAGGTGTAAATACCTTGACATTAAAAGGAGAAATGAAAATACTGAGGAGAGAAGTAATGTTCTGCTAAATGGCTAGTTAATAAATGGAAGAGTTTCTCTGACTAGAAAATAGAGAAATAGTGGAACTTACCCAAAGAAAGAAAGTCCTAGATGACAGAAAAGTAAACAGTTCACTTGCAATAAGAAAACAAGGAAACATTGAAGACACACTTAAAAAGGAAAAATATGATCTGGATAGTATTTTTCTACTTTAAATTTTTATTTATTCATTAATTTAGTTATTTGGGGGGGTCATAGATCAGTGGCACATGTATGCGGATGAAGGGAAGCAAAAATTGTAGGAGGCCCTACATTCTTCCACTAAGTCCATTTTGGGGAGAAAACTTAGGTCCTAAGACATAGTGAAGAGTACCTTTACCTGCTTAAACATCTTGTTGGTCAGGTAGTGTTTCCATCTTTCTTCCTTTCCAGGGGTGCAGAAAGTGGCACTGTGTTGTAATTGTGTCTCATGAACAATAGACAAATACTCTGACACTGTGCTACGGCCCATCTCTGAATGAAACTTTCAATATTCATATAGAACTCTTAAAGACCAGACAAGGTGGTTTTATGCCTTTAGGGGAATAAGGTTAAAAATGCTATAAAATATAATGTTTTCCTTATATTTTGTATACTTTTATGAAAGTTATATTTGAGATATTTTTCTTCCCTAGCTTTCTTGCTCCTCTTCAGAACTTTCTAAAGCAAGCAGGTAAGAGAAGACCGTAATTGCCATTTTACTAATTCATAGGATAAGAATTCCAATACTGGTGTTGTAGGAAAGTCATTGCTCTGCAGTGGACCTGTAGGAAATAGGACACGTTTTTGTTATCCTCTGACCACTACGCAGAGATAACTATGGTAAATCTTAACATTGTGTGCATCATTGGGTATTTCACCCTTTAGTTAGTGAATTTGTGACCCAGCTATACACAGGATATGGCACACTAGTAACTCCTTAACAGATTTGTTTTGGTGGAATTCCTCGATACACTGCTTTCTTGTGTAATTCAATAAACTACTGTTTAAAATGTAAAGATTTTATGTACAGACTGACAATTTATCATTATAAAATCCCAATTTTAAGATTTTAGTTTTGCTTTTGATACAGTATAAACACCTTAAGGACTCCAAATGTGGCTGACAATCCTTACTTTTGGAATTGCTCACCACAGTGCTGATTCACCCTGTTTGGGGATAGAGGCCCAAAGAGTAAGCATCACATACTGTGATCTATAGCATCAGGCTTTAGAATTGTGTGTACGGTATGGGGCTTAGGCATGAGACTTGGGTCCAGGATTGAATGGTAAAAAACCATTCACTGTGAGAATCAATTGTAATGTCTTCATTGACAGAGATTAAAAGGATGTGTCCTGCTGCCCAAGAGAGGATGTAATTCAGCTTTGCTGTTGTGCCCAATGAAAACATGGGTGGACTGATTGATAGCTGGACAACCCGATACATGATTTGAACAAATGGTTAGGAATTCTTCATACTAAAAACATGCATTCACAGGTTCATGCAATGCAGTCGATTCACACTGTGGCAAGAATTTCATATTTGTGTGTGTAGTTGAATATTGTAAGTATCTCAATGCACTAGATTGTTCTGTGTATTTCATATGCTTTTCCAACAAACCTTGACAGTCCCAAAAGAAATGGCATGCAAAATTGCCCAAGGAGTAGCAAAGTGGCTTAAAAAAACCAAGTAATATATAAGCAAAATTCCCATCTGTATAAATAAATAAAATTAGGCAATATTTCAATAATTTACGTGTGTTTATCCTGATTAAAATGGAGCAGAAATTTATATTGTGCTTTAGAAGTACCCCCATATGTACCTTGCATAAAGAATAATATTAAATATCTGTCACAGTGATTCATCTTACCAATATTAGAATGTTTCTATAAGGATTTTCCCAGTTAATGTCAAATTTGTTAAAATAAGAAGCTAGTTACTGGAGTGATGACTCATGTCTGT
>JAQHUG010000337.1:36403-66306 GCA_028555095.1 Dicrostonyx torquatus | reverse complement strand
TGCCCTGTATCCCATTTGCCTCAAGTATTGAATAGCATACCATTGACTGGGTTTGCTCGTTTATCCACAGAAGGACATCTGGGTTGTCTGCATTTCCTAGCAGTTATAAAGGAAGTGGCTAGAAGTATCTGAACACAGTTTTATATTCAGAAACATTTTGAAATCTATTGGGTAGACACAAAAAACCAGTGATTCATGGATTACAGGTTTTTTCAGAAATTGGCAGCTGGCCTTTAAAAGTAACTGTACTAGATGTCCTCATCAATAAGAAAGGGTTTTCTTTTGCTTTACTTTCTGTTGAATTCGGTGATGTCAGTTTTCTGGGAGTTGGTCATTCTAAGTTTGTATAGTGACATCTGTGTATGATGTTCCCATGACCTGGCCTTCATTTGGGCATGCACAATTGCCAGCTGGTTTTCTTCTTCACAGTGTTTTCCAGAGGATCAGGATGACGCAGTCTAAATTTCAGCATGTCTTCAAAAGAATCATCCTATGTGTCTGATGACACAGACTTCATTGTCTTGTTTTATCAAGTAAAACCAGTCACTAAACCCTCCACTGCCTACACTATCCATAATGGGCAGTCCAAGTCAAACTACATTCTTCTGTTTTAGGATGTTAGCTTGTTTGTTTTTACATTTTGTTTGTTTCTTTTTGCTTTTATTGTTTATCTTTAATATTTATCTAAATTTCCAAATCCACCCAAGGGTAAGGTGGTTTTCAAGGTATCAATTCTCTTCAAGATCCTTACTTGTCTGAAATCTGTACTATTAGTTTATCATGCTTGTGCATCACGCTGACGCTTAAAATAAACTTGTTTTTAAAAGTTAAAAAAAGAAGAAGAGGAGGAGGAGGAGCAGGGAAGGAAGCAAGCGAGTCCTCGGTAGGTTGTCTTCCTAGACACGTTTATAGGATTCACGACAGAAGCACATGTACATTGTAGGTAAACAGGTGAAGCACTGCATATATTAGCCTGCCTGATATGGGTAATCACTTCCAAATATACACAAATGTCAACAATTATGCATCTCACATATGCAAAGTTCTGTCTGTTACACACCAAAAATCCTAGAATTTTTTAAAATTTTTAATTTTCAATAATTTTACTTTATGTTTCAGCAATAAACCAAGTGCAAGCAGTTTTGAAGATCTAGACCAACACTGGTGTAGTAGTCCAGCACACAAGCCTTCAAGCATTAGTATTTCTGCTCACTCCTTTTGATGTATTTCCTTAGCACTGAGAGATGATCAATTGCTATCACTGCTAATTAGATTAAGCTATTTTCTCCAGTGGAAACCCTAATTGCACTGCACTTTTTATGACCCGAGGACTCTGGGTTTTTTCTTGATTGAGGACTTCAAGCAGCCTGATTTCATCTGCTATTGAAGTTGTGCGCTCAGATGGCTATAGCTATTAGATCATAAAATAATCATTTGTTGTTTAGAAGAGAGCAAATCTTCATTTGGGACGTATCAAAGCCTCTTATGCAGAGGTATAGATTCTAGCGTTCTACTCATTCTGCATACATTATGAAGAATGATGGTATAATACCTGAGAAGCACAATTTCCTTTTGCAGAAATCAGCCACATGTTCGCTAAGACTATGCGAGCCTACGCTTTATGGAAGAGACATCTTTATTTTGTATGAAAGGAACTCACAGGAGGTCTTAATCTTGTGACAGTTGATTGAAATTTTACGCCAGTGTATGTTTCAAAGATGTGTGGATTAGGCGAAGTGGACAGGAGAAAGACTTTCACTAACGGGAGAATGTGGCAATTTAGTCTGTAAGCTAGAGCAATAAGGCAGAGCAGTAGTTAAAGTGAGCTGCAGAAAGTAAATGACAGTCTGATTTATTCAAATATGCATTCAAGTTGCTTTGAAGTTATCCTCTTATCACTCATGATAACTACATTTTTAATTTCATAATATATTCTTACATATGATATAGATATAATTTATGACTATTATAGAACTGTCTTCCCTCTTAGTTATTTTACATTTTTGAAGCAATCGGGTATATATAAATATATGTACATACACACCTATATACACGTTATCTATTCATTTGCACATAGCATAAATTTTACTACAGTTTACGTAACTGTATCTTAAATTTCCCTATGATAAATAATAAACCATTGTAGCATTTAGAGCCACATAAACACCTTTTAATTATCACAGAAACCTGTGTGATTATTTTTATCTGTTTCCTCTCCGTTATTTCTCTTACAACTATTATTTTTTATGTGTGTGTGTTTCCACCCTGGATAGCATCATTCCAAATACTCAGGTGATGAAGTACAGTGGGAAGCAATTGTCAAACTGTATGTGGTTGATTACAATATTGCTGTATTTTAGACTTTTGATGTCCTGAAAGGAATGGTAGATAATAGTCCTTAGCTGGTGCTAACCTCAGTAAGTGTTAGATACTCAAAAGTTAGGGTCCAACAGGAGACCTTTAGGCTGAATGCATGTGCCACCACAGGTGATGTTGGGAACACCAGTCACCTCCTGTCTTCTCTTTCATTCCTTGTGGTCAAGTGAGCAGGTTTCTTCCACCTCAGGCAGCAAGGCCTACCAACCAGTTATGAAGTGAAACTTCTCAAATGGGAACTGAAACATGTTTACCTTCATTTTCAATCATCTCCGATATTTGTCTTAGTCACAAAAAGTAAACCAACAGATCTGTAAGAACCAGTACTGAAAAATCTAAACTTAATTCCATCTCTGTCCTTTTGAGGCAAGTCCACTTGGCATTTTCACTGAAATATCTCATGCCCAACTGAAACAGAATGTATTTCAATCTCAAACTTTCTGTCTCCCAGATATTCACTGTGCCTATATTTATCAAGGCCATGAGTGTCATATCAATGCCCACTGACCAGCCTGGACACATTGGAACTTTCTTATATTTTTTTCTGCACACTCACCTTCTAATTTATATTGTATGGATTGATTGTTCTTCCCTTTTTGGCTTGAACATCTAGGTTTGATTCATATTCTGCACTTCTTGCATGCTCATCCATTCTACCCAGATAAGCAAAATATTGGCTGAACTGCAAATGCATGTTAACTATTCCAACAGCAGTCTCCAGTTACAGGCTTAAAGTGCTTATCTTGGAGCATACCAATTATCATGTTTTTGCTAGTGTAATTTTATTGACATATAACCATTTTCTCCTTTTATTTTCTTCTTTTCTCTTTACTTTTCATGGATAGTTCAAGCTATTCATGAATTTGTGACCCTTTGTTTCAACCCTTCTATGGGTGAGAGTTAGGACTGGGCCAGCAAATTTGGTGGCATGTCTCATTTTTAACTTCTCTCTTATCTTTTTCATCACAATGAACACCTGTCCATGTTATGCCCTCTGGAACCACAAATCTCTTCTCTGCTAGGTTGACATTCTTTTCCTTCCTCATCTAAAACTGAAACTATTTTCTCAGTGTGAGTGTAAGCATTCCATCTACAATGACTCCCTGACACAGGCTGACAGTTCTTATCCAGGTTTTCTTCCTGAACACAAAAAACAGGGTGACCTCACAGGACCCTGCATACATTACACCCTTTGTAAACGACACATTTGTCTATGCCTTCTTACAGATAAGTCTGTCTTTTACTCTGCATATATCTAGTATAACATAGGATAGTATAGAAAAATAAGAATATTAAAACAGATGCTACATATTACATATAATTTTTATGATTTAGATTCTAAAAGAAAAAGTGTCACATAGAAGCAAATAGTCATTGAAAATCATATTGTAGATAATTGCAGAGCTTGTTAAATTCAGTTTTCTTTGGGATTTTTTTCCAGATTTTTTTTTAATGAATTTATTGAGCTATACATTTTTCTCTGTTCCCCTCCCTGCCTCTCCCCTCCCCTTCAACCCTCTCCCATGGTCTTCATGCTCCCAATTTACTCAGAAGATTTTGTCTTTTACAATTTCCCATGTAGATTAGATCATGTATGTCTCTCTTAGGGTCCTCATTGTTGTCTGTGTTCTCTAGGATTGTGATTTGTAGGCTGGTTCTCTTTGTTTTATGTTTAAAAACCACTTATGCGTGATTATGTATGATAGCTGTCTTTCTGGATCTGGGTTACCTCACTCACTAAGATGTTTTCTAGCTCCATCCATTTTCCTGCAAATTTCAAGATGCCACTGTTTTTCTCTGCTGTGTAGTACTCCATTATATAAATATATCACATTTTCCTTATCCATTCTTCAGTCAAGGGGCATTTAAGTTGTTTTCAGGTTCTGGCTATGACAAATAATGCTGCTATGAATATAGTTGAACACATGTCCTTGGGGTACAAATAAAGCATCCATTGGATATATACCTAAAAGTGGTACGACTGGGTCTTGAGGAAGGTTGTTTCCTAATTTTCTTAGAAATCACCATACAGATACCCAAAGGGGCTCTACCAGCTTCCATTCCCACCAGCAATACAGAAGTGTTTGCTTTAACCCACAACCTTTCCAACATAAGTTGTCATTAGTGTTTTTGATCTTAGCCATTCTTACTGGTGTAAGATGGAATCTCAGAGTTGTTTTGATTTGCATTTCTCTGGTGAATAAAGATGTTGAGCATCTCCTTAAGTGTCTTTCAGCCATCTTATATTCCTCTGCTGAGAGTTCTCTGTTTAAGTCTGTACTCCATTTTTTATTGGATTATTTGTTCTATTGATGACCAATTTATTGAGCTTTGTATATTTTTGAGATCAGATCTCTGCCTGATGTGGGGTTGGTGAAGAACTTTTGTGGGATGATTTTTTTATGGTTATTTCTTTACATTTAGAAACACAGTGTAAAACACTATGACCTGCCTTTCCAAATTGGGGCAAGCAGAATGACTCACACAAAGAACGGCATCTAGAAGAAACAAGACCTCTTTATCACACACACAAGCACAGGAGAAAAATGAGAGGAAATACGAAAATTTGCTATAAAGGAGGTCAAAACTCCAACTGTGTGCATTGATACCAGGCTCATCAAAGCCAAAGAAATAAGGAAATTTCTGTACCATAATCATTAACCCTTATCAGAAAATGCAATGAGAATGTGAGGTCACCATTCAGAAGCTATGCTTTGGTGACATGCATCTGTACCACATTCAGATATCTATGTACAGTTAATGTATAAGAACTAACTCCTGAGTATCATGTAAAGTTATACAACAACTGCCCCTAAAATAAATAAAAATAAAAACCACAAACATATAACCAGTTAAAACTGATTATATATATATATATATATATATATATATATATATATATATATATGAGTCTTCAAAAAAACCCACATTATTTTAGCTAGTCCTTCTGCATTAAAATACTTTACATTTATCTGCACATGCCTTGTGGTTCTACTATCACACATCATTAAAATCATCTTGTTGGTGATTTGTTTTTCCTTTTGGACTTAATGTTGCCATAAAAATCAGGCAGATCATTCTGTACATATTCCTCAAGCACACCGTGTTGTAATTGACAGTGGCATTCGGGTGTGTGCTGCTTTTAGAGCACTATGATGTTAGGATAAATAAGTATTTGTGTAAAGCACGATGATAATGTTTGTTTAAAGCTTTTTGTGCAACCATTGTATCAAGGTTGATGCCATAAACATCTTTGCTTTCATATTCTGTCTTTATTATGAGCATAATTACTTTGATAGATAAGAAGGTTTTCATTTTTCATTCCTTAATTTCTGAAACTAACTGCCATAAAGTAAGTACTTTGTCATTTGAGATTTTAGTTTATTTTTTCAGTTACAAAAGTAGCCTTACTTTCTATGTTCTTTTAAAATGATGTGAGGCTATGGAGGTTATATTTCAAATTATATTCGTATTCTTTGTCATATGTATGAATAATGCATCTTTACTCATTTAGAAATGGTCTAAAACCACAATATGGTTGATGTATTATGTGGTGGTACAGGCTTAAATATATTCATTTAGGTACATTTCTTTCTCTCAGTACAGATTTAGAATGGCTATGTGTCAGGAGTTAATATTCTCTAATTTCATTAATTTTTAAAATATACCATAATTATTATTTGTTTCAACACATGGAAAAGTTATGAATCATTTTCTGGAATATCTTATTAGATTTTATGGACTATAATAGATAATTGTATCTGTAGATGTATTTAGGAACAGAAAATAACTTTACACAAAATATTATTAATGTATAAGATCTAACTAAAGATATATTAGATGGAATATAGCAAATATATTTATATAAGCAAACGAAGTCAAACCTAAATCTCAATGAACTCAAACACATTTTAAAATTATACATTAAAAAGACATTTTCTATTATCTTTGATTGATCAAAAGCTTAATGCTCTGTAAATGTAGAAAGCAACCTCAAAAAGAAATTACATGTTTGTAAAACAAAAGAAACGTGTTTAAAAGCAGAAGTTCTAAATTTATATCCACTTGGAGTTAGGGGGTGCTTTGAAGAAAGCAACTTAATAAATTAGTGCCTGCAGATTTTTGACCCTGGTTCCCAGGATTTTTGTTGTTGTTTGCTTGTTTATTTTGTGTAGTTCATTCAGCTATATATGGCTACTCTAATTAATTTTCTGCATTTAAATTCTGTAGTTTTGTTGATGTGCTCCCCGTTCACTTCAATGAGATAGAAATTCTACAAGGAATCCTTGTTTTCTGAACATCAAAAGGAAGTGTTAGGTGTGAGAAGTATTCGCCCTCAACTTGCACAATGGTGACTTAACATTACTATCCTCAGTGTATAGATTCTTTGGCTCTTCAAATCCTGATAAGGATATGAGGCAGAGATTATTGCTAATCAGTGTCTGGGGGTATACAAGATAGTGGAGATACAGTGTAGAGATTTCTCATGAGATAAAAGTTGACTTACCATACTATTCAGTTATATTACTCCTAAGCATAGTCTAAGGATACTCTCTCTGACCATAAGGACACTTCATATCTGTATATCTTTTGCTTGCCCATAATAGCAAGAAAATGAGACCAAAATGAATGTTCATTTATAAATGAATGGAAAATTAAAATATGATATATATTCACAACAGAATTTCATTCAGCATTAAAGAAATATTGTTATATGATTTTTAATTAATATGGATTTATTCCTTTCTATTCATTATTTTCTTATGGAATGTGCTCTGGTTATATACAATCTCTTAGTCTCCAAGGCTTCTGTGATAAAGAGGACCAACGACTTATTAGAATAATCTTCAGAGTCATGTAAGAGACATCCCATTATATCCTTTCCCCTTGGACATATATGACATGGAATAAGCTACCATTGATGTGATCATTGACTTTGGCCTCCAAAGTCACTGAACACCCAGAAGATCAGTTGTACAATTACTATGATCAGAGTTAAAATTTAGCTCTTGTATAACACAGAAAGAGCTTCATAGAAACAGAATTTTAAATGACTCCTGACTCTCTTTAAGATTTGTTTTTTAATTAGATTCTTAATACATTCATTATAAATTATGAGCAATTGTCTTAATTGAACAAAATCTTTGTTCTTTAAGCAAATTAATTACTCAAGAAAAGCTGAAAGCATAGAGGTACATCATTCTCACAGTCTTCGGATTCTGGGAAAGCATAACTTAGAGGCCCATGGTGCAGTTAGAGTAACTGTACTTGAAGGTAAAACTTTTGAAGCAGGAACAATGATAGTCAGTGTAATATTCAAAAGAATAGAGTTTTGCTCGAACCCTATTTAGAATCATATCTAAGATAACTGATTAAAATAACATCTTCTCTAAGGCTATTAAATCAAATACTCTTTGTTTTCTGCTTTATACTGTTATTTCTATAATTGTCTCAAGGAAATGTTGAATAGCTTAACAGTACTAAACCATGTGATCATTTACTATTAACCAAAACTGAACCACAGAAATCATATAGATACTTAAGCACAAGAAAAATGTGCACACCGGTTTTCATTAAAATAGTCTGCAGCAAGATAAAGAACAATTGCTACAGATCATAATTTATAGATTTACTGATGTCAATAGTCCTTCAGCTTTATATTTAGAGACTAACCTGGCTAATGCATACCTTCAGGAAGACTAAGCAAATATCAGTGGATTACTTTTTAAATATTTTATACATCCCAATTTAAATTAGGAAAGAAAATAACCTTGAAAAACTTGCTTTTGAAAGACAGAATTATAGGAAGAATGGCAATAGATTTGCAGCTTAGTAAAATACATTAAAATTTATCTTACAAATGTTAGAAATTAGTTATTATTTTAAGATTTAATAATATAGAGACTTCAATTATAAACTTGATAAGCTTATATAGACTTTAAATTTTACCACTGTAAATTTAAATTTAATGCAAAGTTCTTTGACAAACAAATACACCAATCAATTTAAATATATCATTGCCTTAATACAAATATTGAATTTAACCCTCATATATCAAGAATGGTTATGGAAAATCTTTTAGTCTAAAAAGAGAACTTTGGATGTAAATTACTTCTAGGTGTTTTGATTATCATGGATGATTTTACCTCCTACACCTCTCTGTGGCCATGACTATTAGAAAAATGAAACAAAAATTTTTTCCCAGACTTTGTTTTGAAATGAAATTATTGTCTAAGTCACATACTTAATGCTAAATCACATACTTTAATAATGTTTATATATTATGAGAACAATAAATAGTTTTATGTTAGAAAATAATATTTTGAGGCTTTATGTAATTTTAATAAACACAAAGATACTATGTTAATATCTTAAGAAAGTTTACTTCAGTTTACAAACAGTATTCATAGTGTCTTTTTTTTTTTTTTGGTTTTTGGAGACAAGGTTTCTCTGTGGCTTTGGAGCCTGCGCTGGAACTAGCTCTTGTCGACCACGCTGGTCTCAAACTCAAAAAGATCCGCCTGCCTCTGCCTCCCGAGTGCTGGGATTAAAGGCATGCGCCACCACCGCCTGGCTATTTATAGTGTCTTGATCTAACCTGCAATATACATGTCCATGCACACATACACATATATTAGTGGTTTAAATAGGCATGTCCAGCAATAGAAGAAAAGCAAACAACACAATTTTAGGGTGCATTGAAAATGATTGAAAAATTGTTTCAGACTTTATTAATTAATTATCTATGATGGTCATGGGCTTATTTGGGGAAATTTATGGAACGGTTAGGAGGTGGATAGAGCCTTGCTGGAGAAATAGGGCACCAGATGGGGGCTTTGAGGTTTTATAGCCTGGCCTCACTCCCTTTTCTCTGTCCCTGTTTCTGTCTCTCTGTATTTTTCTATCTGTCTGTTTGTCTGTGTGCTTGATGTCTGTCTGTCTCTGCTTGTCTTTCTCTGTCTGTCTCATCTCTGTTTCTCTGTGTCTTTCTGTCTGTCCTGTCTGACTATCTGTCTCTGTTTGTCCCGTATCTGTCTCTCTGTGTCTTTCTGTCTGTCTATCTCTGTCTGTCTCATTTCTGTCTTTTCCTCTCTGTACGTTTGTGTGTTTCTCTCTGCTTTCTATGACTTATTTCTAGGTATAGAAATGGTATGAAAATGAGAGTACCTGGAAAGAGATTGTGAGTTAAAATGGGGATTGAGTGATTAGAAAATCAGTGATCTAGAGAGACTGGAATGTTGGAAACCAGAGCCATGTCATCACGGGCCTTCATTAGCCTCTCAATATCCGTGTATCGCTCTCCTCTGCACTATACCAGACAGATTTGTTATTACTAGTTAAATTCTTTATAATGTGAAAAGGAATTTCCATATTAACTAACCAAAATGCTGAGTGCCATCAATTGGTATCTAAAGTTTATATCTGAGATTTCTCTATTTTTGCTAAGTTTTTCTCTAAAACTTATTTAACTAATACTCTAACATTCTTTGATTTCTCTGTAGACTTTTGTTATGGTTATCATTTCCTTTAGTCTGAAAAAAGTCCATCTAGTATCATCTGTAGAACTAACTAAGTTTATCTAATCTATTTATATATATATATATATATATATATATATATATATATATATATATATTCATTCAATGACTGTGACACTTTTGTTGGGTTATTGTAGTCTGTTTTGACAGCTGTGGTCTTTCAGAACTTGAATTATATCAATTGAAATGATTATCCATCTCGTTTTTAAAAGTTTCTCATGAGAAACCCACTGTCATTCTGCTGATCCTGACATCATTCTCTAATTTTAAATCTTTGTACGTTTTGTTCTGTTTAGATAGGTGGCCATCCCTACCCTCCTGATGGTACTATCACTGTAGTCAATATGGCTCAAATAACGCCAGAGTACAAAAAGTGTATCATTCTCCTTACATGTTCATTTTCTATGTAAGGCCAAGACAAAAATGACAGCCTAGAGATACAGCACTAAACAAAACATGATAATGAGAGGGTAATATACAATGTCAGCTTGAGCCTGAAATGGTAAAAACATTGTGATAATATTAATTTATATGTTATTGGGTTTTTTCGTGTGTCATGTATTCCAGACACAGAAAGACAATTTACATCTTAGGTCTATTTCTCATCATACTTTTTGATCAGCTGCCATTGTGCTTCTGTTGAGGTTTTTGACACATTTAAGCAATGACTGCCAGGAGTGTGTCTCATTTAATCTAATGCACAGGGACATTTTTCTGCGAAAAGCAGGCATCAGGAATAACTGTGTAGTCAACGGAGCAGAAATGTGAGAATATAAGTTATATTGAGATGAAAGACATATGTAAATTATGGAAAACAAAAGATTAGCCTTGTACATTTCCAGGTGCTAGGAAGTTAGTACTTCCAGAAGTCAGAATTCCCGTTTGTTCCCGTGCTTTTCTGTTTGTTATTAAGCAAAATAAGAACTTCTGGGTGTCAAGGAGAATGAGCACACTTTTGGGATTTTCAGTCGAGCTTGCTCTCTGATGCTTCCATTTTCATTCATTGTTCTTCCAATTTAACTTCGTTGGGGGAGTCTTATAAGAGAAATTGGGTCATCTTAGACCAAAACAATGATGGTTTTAATGTGGTATGTGTTCATTTTAAACTAAAAAAGAGATACTGGCCCTTTGGAAATATCATCCTGTGCATCTTCAGCATTCGATTGTGGAAGCCATCAATTTTCAAAGGAGAGTTTTTAGAAATATAAGTGTAACGAATGAAACAATATCAGAAAGATATTGTCATTTGGCATGGATTTTATGAAATTTTTGTAGATTTTTCTCTTCATCAGATTGAACTAGAAAATGAAAATAAAATCTACTGAGGACTTGTATTTGAATGAAGGATTTTAAGTTGTGATCACAGTGTTTTAGTGTTTACCAACAATACTTTTATTCTATACAATATTAATATAAAATGAATAAAATGGATATATATCCATTTTACATATATGAATAAACACTAACTGAGCTCAGGCATCTCTGATCACTCTAATATGCTGGACTCATGAAGAGTCTGAGTTTGCACTTGTGAAAGAATAAAGGCTCTCTTTAAAAAAATAAATAAATAAAGAGTTGATATGGTCTTGGTTTAAGTGCATGTTAGTTAAAGTGTAAGATATAGTTGATAAAATATGAGTACTAATTAATAACCTGTTATGTCAGAAATGTTGGAAACTTAATTACAATTCCTGAAACTGAAAATTGGAACATTTATTGCGAAATAAATTTTTATTTCTCATAAAAACAGAAAACACAGGCTGGAACTGCAATACTGCCCTTAGTGCCTTCTTTGTTGAACTTGATGTCTTTGTCACCTATTCAGAACAAACATTAACTTTTCATTCATTTTGCCCTTTTTATTTGTGAGTCCACACATATTGGTTTTCTTCTGGTGATTCTAAACAACAAACTAATAGTATTTAATTTTCTCAAGACACTGAGCTTTAGAATGAGTATTTACCAAAATGATACCCAAACTTTTCTTATTGTGAACAGTATAATATTTGATTTGCAAAATATATTAAATAATAACCCATAAACACCATTTAAAATGTATTTATCACCTTTATTATGAATCTCTGCTAGATTTCTTCTCTTTACATGACATGTTTAAAATATATCTGCAATATAAGCTAATTCATTGGAAAGTGTAATATAACTTTTAACTCCTAACAACTCCAGTTTAAAAGTTTATTTTTAAAAAAAAAAAAAACAAACATCTAATCTCTGATGATGAGTATTTGCAACATTTAAAATAGACTGGATTCAGGTTCAAGCATACACCAATCTGTCAGAAATCTTAAAGGAATGGTCACTTTCACAGTATTAAAATTAATGTTGGCACACACGGAAATCTCATTGAATTAATAAAGTCAACTGATGTGGGAGTGTTCTCCTCTATTTTGTATTACTCTTATTGGTTGAATAAAGAAGCTGCCTGGCTTATAAGATAGGTCAGCCCTTAGGTGGGCAGAGTAGACAGAATGGAAGTTCTGAGGAGAAGAAAGGAAGTGAGCCAGACGCCATGAGGCTTCCGCCGCAGATGGATGCAGGTTGGAATTGTCCAGTAGGTCGCCACTTGTGGTGACATACAGACTTTTATAATGGGTTAGTTTTAGATGTGAGAGCTAGCCGGGAAAAGGCTGGTGATAATGGGCCAGGCACAGTTTAAATGAATACCGTTCTCATGTGGTTATTTTGGGCATAAGCAAACAAACAGAGGCTGAGCAGGCCAGTGGTTGGGGGCTGAGAGCCGGGTGCTGGGGACATAACCCACACCTCTTCCCCATTTACAACAGTCAATGAAATATTCCATTGTCATATGGAAAGTAAAAAAAAAATTGTGTGTGAGATAGAAAATGATAGCATTTATTTCTTTGAATTAAACTAATACTAAAAGCAAAGAAACTGGTAATTACTCCTATATTTCTTAGAAATCAAGATATATTTTGGTTCTTTAATATGACTTTGTACATGTTTTAATTTGATAAATGGTATCAATTTTTAAGAATGACCTAGACGACTGTGAAAGCAATGAATAAACAGGGCACTTTGAAACCCAGAGAAAGAGTAGAACCGACTAAAATACTTTCTAGTAGAAACAGCTCTACAACATATCTGTGCCATGTTATTTTCAGTACACCTTTTGTTGCTGTTGCCAACTAACCAAAATTCATATTCACTTTTGTGACTTTTTTTCTTCTCTTTTAATCTTTATTTGGATTTTGGCTTATTCCCAGAAGAATAAAGTAAGTATATGGAATGCATTGCTTGTTAATATGGTTATAAACACTGTAAGAGTGAGAAAACCATGCACGTGCACGCATGCACACCCTACTTTCTCTCATTCTTTCTCAACCTCGTGTAATATATTTTCATTTTTTGACTCATTCATAAAGACCCTTGGGGTTTCAGCAGATGTACCATGTATTCAGGTAATAATCTTTTTTTTTAACTACAATATGTTTTCATATTTGCCAGTAAGGCTGTCTGATTTTTTAATTCCTCAAAACACTTATACTGGACTAAGCTCAACTAGTGTAGTGCTTGCCTAGCATGCATGAAGCCATTGTAAATTCGAGGAAGACATGCTTGCCTACACTTCCAACACTGGAAAGTAGAGGATATAACAAATAAAAAAAGTGGTAACTCACAAATGGTTCCCACATTACCAGTTCTCACTGTAAGATGTTACACACTTGGGGGAGGCAAAATATAATTAACAACTCTAAAATCCCTAAGTCTGATATGAAATATTTTAAGCACTTAATTTTCAAGTGTTTTTAGTTAGAATATTTTGTTTAATTTCAACTCACTAGTTTGGACAAAAATGATCCTTTTTCCTAAAGACAAAAAACAATTTCAGGAAATAGACTCTGAAAAATTATTCAGAAAAAAATATCCTACGACTATTCTAAAACAGATTCAGTGTAATCAGGAATCCCATGCCTAAGTTTGTTTCCAAAGACTGTTCTTGCATTGTCCTATGGAGATAGTTGCATTCTGAAGTGACTTGTAGGGTTGAATAATGGCAGCCAAGACACAGAAACAGCTGTAATCGTGACTGATATCAGAAAATTGTACAGGAATGAAGTTAAGTGAGAAGAAGTGAAAGAAAATGAGACAAGAGTCTTGCAAACTCAGTTTTTTCAAAACACAGAATTGTTCTCAACATGTGTTTTTGTGTTCCTCCCAGGTGCAGCGGATAGGGTTGACTTTACTTGAGATTACTCATCTTTGCTTGCTGTTGCTATTCAGCTAAATGTTTAAAGTATCCTTTATATGCCTCTACATAAAAAAGATGTTTTGCCATGTGCTTTCCTTTTGCTTGTATACAGCTTGAACTCATAAGTACTTTACTCATGTGACCTTAAACCTCAGAGTACAAATAGTCTGAGGCTGTGAATAAAGTTGGCTCCCACATGAGATTTAGTGGCCTCATTTATCACCTCCATTCTCTTGGGTCCCATCACAGAAGAGTGACAACTGATAGATCGTAAAAGATGAAGAAAATTCCACTTCCAAACTTCTGCAGGGACAGGGAAGGATTATATCAGGGAGATATGCTAGAGAACTTAACATATTCGCATCTCATTTAATGGCTGAATGCAAAAAAGTGGATGTTACAGAAATTGAAAGCAGACCGGTAACTAGCATATTTTGAGGGAGGACCGGCTATAATAAAGTGCTGGTTAAGTGGGGTCAAGTATTTAGATGTAGTTAGTTCTGAAAATTGTTTGTACAGCGTAGTTACCATAGATATTTTAATGTATTTAAAACAGCTAAGAGAATAGAGTTGAAATGCCTTTGCCATGATACAAATAGTCTCTGGAGTGAACTAGCAGGTGATGCTAGTTACATGATTCAGTCATTGTTCAATGTGCACCTGCACCAAAGCAAACAACTTTGGGTTTTACTCTGTAAATATACATAATTAATTGTCAATTAAAATAAATGATTTAGCTAAAGCCTCTTGAAAATGACAAATAGAGGAGTCATTGAAATTTTAAAATTTATGCTAAATGAAAAGAAATCTAAATTAAGGAGCACTAAAACCTAGGCAGTAGAAAAACATGAAAAATAATACAGAAGGGGTTTTATGATAACATTGATTCACAGAGAGACATAATAACATGGATTTGCCGTCAGATTCTTCAGAAGTACCCAAAAGACATACACAAAGGAGTGGGTGTTGCATTTGGTTTCTTTTTTATATCTTAGGCAGGATGTGAATGGAGTGGCACACAGGAGGAAAGTACTGAGAGAAAAGAGAGAGAAGCACTTGCAAGTGGAATTGAATAACTCTTTTCATGGAGTTTGGACAGGAGATTAACAAATCACAGCAAGCTCTTTTAAATATGCCTATCTTTAATTATGAGCAATGTGAGCCTATTTCAATATGTAAGAAAGGAAGTTTCACCTGAGTTTGATTGTGTTAAAAAACAATTGCTTAGTCACAGAATTTAAAGTGTCCTAGCTATCAATGGAATTTAAATGGAGACAAGAAAATTTTTTGCTAATTTCACAAAAGGTGCATGTGTGCTTATGGCTACCCTCAGCTGGAATCAGTGTATGAGAAAAACACCAGCTTTTCTATTAAATACAAGACAGCTTATGTCATTGCAGAGATGTGAGGGTGAGCAGATGACAGAAGGTAAAGCTCAATGAGTCTTTGGATGCTACACTTGTAGCCCAGACACTAGGGAGTCAACTACAGAAAGGCAAAGAGCTCTGTATGCATCAGCAATGATTCAAAGCAGGGAGTTGGCATGGCCAATATTCTTGCTTTCCAATATTTCTAGGGTTTTAATTTATTCAAGGCTGATATTCGAACACACATTTATTTCTTTGGTGTCCATTTATATCACTATTCTAGTGCACGTAGCTGCTCTTTAGAAGTGAGCAGTAGAGAACAGAGCCAATATTTTTCACAGTTATTTTTGGTATTTTCCCACTGAGACATTCTCGTCTATGGATGTCTGTGTGGTTGCTATTACCTAAGAAATGACAGTTAACAGTTCTGACTTAGAAAGCACTTCTATCCAGAGGACTACATTCTGGTTGCCTAGCTTCTCATAAAATTACCTACGACTACAATAATGTTTGCCATTCTTCCAAAACATCTACCTATATTTTCAGTTTTCTATACAATTTTCTTGCTCCCTTAGTGTCACACATCCATGGCTACAGGTAGTCCACTAAATGGAACTGTCCAATTGAAAGTACATACTGGAAACTTTTGTTAGTCATAGCCTTCTGATTATTACTTGTGAAGCCCATTTGTTTCTTCAATAAGGCAAGCCACAGGCAGGTCCCTGGGAATGCAAATATGAAAACGCATCACTTGGTGTAATGCTCAGTGCTATCTGTTTTGTAGAGATCATCTTCTGTATGATTGGAAACTTGAATTAATTAGCTAAGGTTAGATAGTTTAAATAAGTAAAGAAATTATAAGAATTCAAGGAGCTAGGTATACTGATATAAATAGACAGTCACAAAACACATAGAGAAGTTGCACCAACACATCTTAGGACTTATGTGCACCATTTTTATGTATATTAAAAAAGGAAAAAATACAGGGAAAACAATCAGATATGCCTTAGTTTCATCTGTAAGCTTTGCCAAAGACAAGTAATAATGAGGAAAATGTAACATGTTCCATGTTTGTTATTTGAATATTTTCAGTCACTTATCTGTATATCATAGTAATTTTTTAATCAGTCTGTTTCTTCCTGCGGTGTTGATAACATTATTCCCCCATAAAATCTCACAAATCAAGCAAAAAGAGATAAAATATTAGAAACAGAATATAAATAGAACAGTGGATGATGCATTTAACTATGAACTATCTCTGTATTTTCAGGCAGGGTGATGGCAAGTTCACTGATTCAGAAATCAATTAATATTCAAATACTTACCAACTGTTAAAATGTGAACATCAAATTATTAAGTTGACTCTAGAGGCCTTCTTTTGTGCTAATCATTAACTTGTTAAAATATTGACTATTTCAGATCCTATGTAGAAAGTTTTTAAGTTGAAGGAACTATCTTCTATGTAAAATNCATTTAAACATATGGGTTTACGAGGTCCGTAACTTTCAAACCACTACATCCTATCTTCTAGAGAATCATGAACATTTAAAATGATGCTGATAGCTAAGAATCTGTGACAATCATTTGGTAATACTGTGGCCAAGGATTGAAGATAATATCATGGCCAAAGGGGATATAATATAATGGCACTCTTGCAGCCTTCCTTTTGACAATCAAATGGTTGAGATATAGTCATACTGATAGTTCATTTGTATTTTAATAAATAGATAATGCTTTCCTGAAATCCAGAGAGTAAAACAAATGCACTGATCAGCCTTACAAACCAGGCAGTGGTGACACACACTTTTAATCCCAGTATCCATACTAGCTTGCCGTAGAAATTCGGTGGCAGTGTTGCATACCTATAATCTCAGCACTAGAGAGGAATATAAAACTGGAGGAGGAAGCTCTCACTCACATCTCATTCTGAGATTCCTGGAGGCAGGATTGCTCTTTTGGACTGAGGTAGAGCTAAGAGTCAGTGACTGACCTCTTTGCTTTTCTGACCTTCAGGTTGTTTTATATATTGAAATATTAATATAATATTACAACACATAGTAGTCCCCAAAGAACTGAAATACCACCAGGTATCTCATGTTGAGAAAGGAAAACAGTGAAACTATTGTGAGCCAGAAGGTAAATTTATCTCCCAAGAATTTCTGAAAACATATCAGGTTACTTGGAGAGATTGGTAGGGAGGCAACAATGTGTGATGATACATGGGATGCCAGTATTTTCAGCATTAATTAGTGACACATGTTCATGACCTATATCTAAATGCAAATCTTAATTCGGTACCCAGAAGTTAGAATATGGGATATAGTATGACCGGATATGGTTGGTTCTCTTCTCAGTGTAGGTACATTGAACCTATTTCTGATTTTTTTCTACTATGTATATACATTACATACATTATTGGGATATTGAAGAACAAGGCTAGATTTTAGGACTGGCTAATCTCAGCTTCTGAACCTGTAACCCGTAGTAACATTGCCTTAAACATGATATCAATGGCTGTTTTATATCATCTTTTTTTTTAAATGTCAATTGCAAAGAATCACAAATAAAAGTGATATAAGATGCAGTTTATCCTCTGTATAATCTAAATATGAAGGTGATGTAGAATTCCTCTCTGTATGCTGTGAATGTCATTGGTTAATAAAGAAAATGTCTTAGGCCTGTGTAGGGCATAATAGGGTAGGTGGGGAAAATGAAACTGAATTCTGGGGGAAAGAAGGCAGTGTCAGAAAGAAGCCATGAAGCCCTCCTGGAGATAGACACAGGAACTTTACCCAGGAAGCCACAGCTTCGTAGCAGAACACAGATTAATGTATATGGGTTAAATGTATATGTAAGAGCTAGCCAAAAAGAAGCTAGAGCTAATGGGCCAAGCAGTGATTTAATGAATACAGTTTCTATGTGGTTATTTCGGGTTTGAGCTGCCAGGACAAACATGTGACCTCTTACTACATCAAAGAGTTATTCTTTATTATTTATTTGTTTGTTTATTTGTTTTTCAAGACAGGGTTTCTCTGTGTAACAGCCATGGCTGTCCTGGAACTACCTCTTGTAGACCAAGCTTGTCTTGAAACACAGAGTTCTGCCTTTCTCTGCCTCCAGAGTGTCAGGATTAAAGGCATATGCCAATATCGCCTGGTCAAAAGTTATTCTTAAAGCTGACAGTGAAAATACATATCATTTTTTCTCCTCATCATTTAGTTTATGGGTGTAACTGTATTGGTGATCTTTAAGGTTAATTAATGTGAAGATATAAGGGATATGGGCACAACAATATATGTGTACATATTGTTTTACTCAGTTGAATTTTAGAATAGTTAATCATACTGAATCATTCCCTACATACTTCATTTAACTTTAATTTTCTGTTAACATGTTTTGGATGCAATGTCATTTTTTTAAATAATGGCTATAAGTAATACTAGAGCCCCATAATGGGCAATTACACTAAACACTGTGCCTTTCTCAATCTTTTCTTATTGAATGCTCCAACATATCTTTCATCATATTTCCATTATTTAACAGGACGTATTAGATTTACACCAATGTTATTAAATGGATGATATGATGACCTAATTGGAAATAATTTGCATTTTTTGGGTGAGGTATAGCCTGTGATCATCAGCACTTTTACAGTTTACGATCCTAATCCCATGAAGACTTCTAGAACTCACCAGTACCAACTTTCTCCACACAATACATACTCTCTCCAGGATTTCTAACTGAGTGAAAGAGTCTGTTGTACTGATAAAAAAGTCACATTCTAGTTCTTTACATACAAGCATTTAAGATTTTGATGACTAACATGTCCAACTTCATGATGGTTTATTGTCAGTCATTGGGATGTATAAATTGTGAAATATGACAAATTATATTGAGAATTATAGGGATAGTATTTATGGATAGAAATTTCTGTCCCATTCTTTGTAGACGATAGTACACTAAAAAAATGAGCCTGCATTTTTCTTTAAATGAATCAATTTGTAAAAGGTCCAGAAATCCATCTTCCTTGCCTAAAAAGACCTCCAGATTATTTTACTTCAAAGTATCAGAGAATGAGACAATTTTAGCAGCTATGATCACATAGAAAAAAAAAAACAACAAAAAATGACTTACCTTTACAGTTTCTTACATTTAATATTTCTAATGGAACCACAAAAGCTCGAAGTCTTAACTGTATGTTGTATAACCAGTAAGTTATCTCTGAGTATGGGTGAGGGGCAGCTCATGCTTGCAGAAGTATTTCTGAAAGACACAAGACTAACTATGTTGAACCCAGGTTGTGGACAGTGTGGCTTGGTGATCATATCAAAAGCTTTAATATATGATAGACATGGTTTTGAATAATAAATTTTCCTCACATTGCTTGCCTTGTCATAATAAAATGTTTAACCTCAGTGAATTTCTTAGTAAAATATAAAATGTAGTACTAACTCTGTTTACAGATTTCCTGAAAACTAATTGGAATAATTTTCATTTATATCCTCTACCCAGCAAGTACTGCTAGTAGCCATTAAATGAGAATTTCATTACGATATGCATTAAACTTAAAGTCTATATTCTGCATGCTCAAAACAAAATGCATAGTAGGAGAACAATTGTTATTTAACAGACATCAGAAAATGAGAAGTAGTTGAGAGTATTGCCTCAATAAAACAGAAACTTGCTTTACAGAATTGGATTCAAATTATTTTAATTACATCAATAAGTTTACGCAAATTATTTTATTTCTCACAACTTTATAATTCTCTTTGCTTTAATGAATATTTAAATGCACAATCATATATCAGTTTAAAATAGGTATATTTTGAAACAATTGTTCTTGTTTGAAAAACATAAAGGATATTCATAGTAGCAGGTGTTGTGTACTTGGTCACACCAATGCACAGTGGTGTGCATAAAATGGAGTGCATGGCTGAGAACTGTACAAATAGCATCTTTCTGTGCTGCTGTAACTGATAGTTGGTTTTAACAAAGACAGGGTAATGTACTTAACGAAAGATCCATGTTCACTGTTCATAAAAATTACAACCTCAATTTTTCTGCCTTTCAAAAAATTTAGGGAGCAGATATCAGTAAAGGAAAATGAATTTATTTTTGTTCAGTCAAATTGGCAATTGTAGGTGTTAGAAGTCTGTTTTTTCCTTATTGTGTCATCTCATGATTCTTAAACGTCATGAACCAAAGGCACAAATGTGAAATTTTAATGGCCAGACAGTTCTGCTTACTTTTGAAGGAGGAAAGAACATAGAATTTTGTGGGTATTGAAGTATTCACCATATTTGTTTCAGGCCTGGAATATTTGTTATTTTGCTTTCTGTTCATTTTTTTTATTTTATGGGGTTTTGTTTGTTTGGTTTCAGTCTTTCTTTCAAGTTGTCCCACACTGTGTATGCAGCAGCTTTTGAAAGACTCTAACATGTATGCCATCAATAATATCTTAGGTCTCCACCACATCCTTCAGAGCTCCACACCATGGTTTCTCAGGGTCTTCTTGCAAGGATTCTGACCATGCCACATGCTGTTAGGCCCCAGTGTATCTCTGAAACCACTGGGGAATATTCTACTATTTTTGTATGCTAACTTTTTTCTTATCTCCATATCCACTACCATTTGGACAACACTACCATGATCGGCTGCTAGCATGGTAAGAAGCCTGTACACCTTGGACCACAGTTCCAACAGCTGTATGCTGTTTTTTGGAAAAACAAAACAAAAACTTTCCTGTCTATCTGTTTTATTGTAAGATAAAACACTTTAATATCTACCCTTAGACAAGTTAGAGCCTTAGCTGAGCGGTGTCTTTCTTCAGAGTTCCCTTTGACCCAGTGCAAAGCAAAAGGCTCAATGGATATAATATATTATACTGGCATCCTTTTTCTAGCCCATGGTTTGAGAGAAACGCTGAATTTCCAAGAGTCCCTTTCCTTTACAAACTGCATATTTTTAATCAGTTTCTGCCATACCTGTTGCTCTTTCTCATTGTCAACGTGCATACATGTGTTAGCCGTGCCGTGGACTCACTGTTATGCTCCCTTAACGTCTGCTCAGTAAAGAAACTAGTCAATCACGTTCTAATTCTGACTCAGACAAATTCTCAGAGGATGGGCAGAATGCAGCCAGATTATTTGACAAAATACCACTTGAAAGGCTTCTACCCTTTATCCAATAGACTATTCTCTAAATTCCTTCACACTTCGCATTTCTTTCTGAAATTCTATATCTCATGCTTCCACCAGAATTGCTCATTAATCACTTTTGCAGTCTAAAGTTCCAAAGTCATTCACATTCTTCCCAGAAAACCAAGACTCAAATAACAAGATAGTCAAGTTTACCATAGTAATTATTCTACTCTAAGTACTGATTTATATATTATTTAATTTTCTGTTGCTATCATAAAACATTCTTAAAAAAGATAAAATGATGTATTTTGATTTAGGGTTACAAATGGGTAGTCGAACCTAGCAGTCATGTTCGTCTTCATTCAGGAAAAACATGGCAGCAGAACCTGGAAGATGGCCAATATTTGACAACAAAGAGGACAGTTCTCTCTTCTGGAGAGAACAGAAAATGGAGCAAGATCATAAAATTTCAAAGTCTGCCTCCAGGGACAGTCTTCCTCCAGCAAGGAAGACTACACATGAGAAGAGTTCCATAACTACATCAAACAGCATCACCAACTAGGGCCAAGTTTCCAAATACATGAGCCCATAGGGTACACTTTTCATTCAAACTAAGACATTGTGGTAGAAAGTCATTAGCTTTCCTGGGACCATTACCAAGGGTTGTACTATTGGGAAGAAGACCAGAGTTTGAGTGTCGAAGAGTTAGAAAGGCTCCTGTTTCTGACAAAATAGTTGTAGCTTGTTCCTCCATTGTTGGAATTACCTGGGTACGTATAAAGATATGTGTAGACATATTTTAGGATGACCCTGTGCCTCTTAAGTTTTATTCTTTATGGACGGGAATGCGCTTCTTTCTTTTTTCCCTGGGTCTTCACTCTTAGGGATGGTTCAATATACAGTGGTTCTGTTGACCATTAGGACAGAGTCTGGGTACTTTTGGTTTCAGCAATACATTTTCAAATGTCTTACTATTTCCTACTCATAATATCTGCCCTTCAGATGGGTCATTTACCACATCTCCTAATTTGTTATTTTGATCACGACTTACTGGAGTAAAGCACCATTTCTATTTTCTTTTGGATATAACGTCCAAATGGTTCTAGTATCTGCATATGCACAATACAGGAGAAGAAACAGGGATAGAATTTGATTAAAATTTTCCTGGCTATAAAATACTAAAGGAAAAATGATGGACTCTCATTCCTGTTCTATACCTGGAGTTCAAGGTATTCTCTGACTTCCCACTATGTGTGAACCATAAGAAGATCCACTCTCTAGTGCAAAATGGTTTGGGGGGTTGATTGGATTCAGATATGCCATCACACTTGTACTTTGGTACCAACAAGCTATCAAGGAAAGGACTCTTGAATCTTAGACTCAGACTTTCTACTTCATCCAGATAATGCTGTCTGTTACAATTTCTCAAGCCAACAATATAAGCACTCTACAAGAGATATCTTGAGTCACCATCAGGAGAAAAATGTATTTGATAAAGTTGTCTTTTAGTACCAAGGGGGAAATGGAGATAGTCATTATATAAGAAAATAAAGAGATACAAACAAAACCTCCCAGATCATCTCTTTGGACAGTGAAGGGATACATGGCCATATTTCTGATACTCACTGGCAATGGGCAATGTGTTAAATGATCAAGAAATATTTATCTCCTGATTCAGTTTTAGGGTGAAAATGGCCACTTTCTTCCTGCAGTTTTTCTGCTATTAGGTTAAGCAACTCAGGGTAAAATCTTAACAAAAAAAAAAAAAAGAACCTGCCGTATTCACCATCTGCACACCTGGAACTATGGGATTTTGAAGGTCTGAAATTTTCTATTAAGAAGTCAATATGCTGATTCTCATTCTATAGTTGGAGAAAAGAACAGAATGCTGAGGGATTCCATTGTTTCACAATAGACAGGGAAAGTTCCTACCCCTTGAGTTATTAGAAGAAATATCACAGGGGAGTTTAGTGGAAACTCAACAAGACAACACAAGACAGGATTGCTAAGGAAATCACAGGGGCATCCTTGTTCCAGAGAAAAATGGTCAGAGCGTAGAGAGAAAGAGATATTTTTCCAAGTACACATTCATGATGAGGCAGTCTGAGTTAGAGACCGAGGAATGACCTTGGTTTTGTTACGTGGCCTTGGCTGGGACACCTCAATTATCTAATTTAAGTAATGACCAAAGCCAACAATAAACATCTTATACCCGAACCTTATGATGCGACACCATACTAGGTGCTCTTAATGGCAGTTGGGCATGCAAGATGCATGAGAGAGATGGCATATTCCATCATCTAACATGATAGAGGCAGATGGATTGGCACTTGTACTGATGTTTTGTGGTCGTTTGACAAACCCACAAAGAACCCAGTATTGCTAATGCATTGCCATAACCTGTGTCGTTTTCACATGGATGACAGACTGAAGCCAGCAGATTCATGACGGTACACATGATCAGCTAGTTTAAGAGTTAAAGACAAGTTCCTCTAGTTCAGGAGGAACATCAGGGGGTGATGAAACTCAAGCATCACTGTGTAGGAGTTTAAAAGATGATGTTAAGGAGAAAGGTAGAATGCACAAGCTGACTTACTATCTTCATTTGTCAGTCCCTTGATGACATGAACAGGAAGGCTAATTTAAAGGCTACCATGTTCAGGGGCTATGTTCTAGGAAATGAGGTTATTTGGTTCCAGATGGCCAAGATTTCCACTATGGCCAGTCAGTAACTAGCCAAGCTCCCTTTGTTTTGTGACTCAGGAATGGAATGGAAACCTACTGAACTTGGAGGTCAGCATGAAACTCCCAAGTCCTGCATGACTGATAAACACATTGATTTTGCAAGTGAAAAACAATGGTTTGATAGAAGAGAGTTACATAGCATCTCTCTTTTAAATATTTCTTTTCCTTCCAGAGATTCAGTGTAGAATCACCATTACACTAATGTAGACTTAGGTGACTGCATTGTCATTAGTGATAGAATTTTATGAAACAGGTAGCTTGTTAGACAACTCAGAGAATGGAAAAACATTGGAGATGGACTTGACTATTACCTCCAGCCATCAAAATTGATGTATATCCTATTTCCCCCAAAAAGCAATAATTTCAAGAAATGAAAAGTATCGCAATGCTTCTCCTAGTATTTCAAAATACAGAGTTAAAAACTAAAGCAAATGTCATCTCTCTTTAAGACCTAAATCATGTGAACCTGAGGAAGATGGAGATAAAAAGGATAGTGCTGAAACCCACTAAAGGAAAGTGTTTCCTTCTAGGAAAATGGAAACATTTCTTTATTTATCTTAAACCTGATTGTTATTCGATTTGGGAACGAAAAAATAAGACCTAAGTTGTATCTCAGGCTCTGAATGGAAACATGGCATTTAAAACCTGCCAAGGGGTTTAAAAATGACAAATTCCTATTGTTGTCCCTTGTCTACAACATGGAGGTAGGGCATGGGGTGGCTCCAGCTTGCAATCCTGTAATTCTAGGGGTTCCAGAAGGATCACTGCAAGTTTAAAGCTACTCTAGTAAGAATAGTAAGCTTTAGGACATCCTGGGCTGCAGAGATGTCAAAATTTCAAAACAAAGAAAAATGGTAATCTACGCATTACAACCACCTATGTAGCAGAAATTAATCATGAAAGGATGACCTCTGTAAAGAAATACTGAAGAAGATGGGAGGAAGATATATTCCTCTAATGAGATATGTACTTATTCAGTGTGGACTGAGTTATCTGAAAAAACAAAGACAATCTTTGTTAAACAATTTACATAACTAATTAATTTAACAGAATGTCTCTGATTTTAAGGAAAGAGAATGTTATAGGTTGGGAGTCTAATTATCTAGGATGATCTTATTTCATGTAATTGCTCTTCATTGTACACCTTGTGCTTGATCTAAGTTCTTGGTAACCTTTTGTTATCTTGTGAAGGCACCACCAGACTCCAGGATTCTACCAACTCAAATGCTAGGAATAGAGTCAAGTAAAATCTCCGGCCTTTAATAATGTTTCCCTTTACTTTTCTGTAACTCTCCTCCTTGATATTTTTACCAATATATATTCTTTAAAATGGCTGATGATTTCCCTTTAGTTCTTTCACTATGAAACCTTAACAAAAATGATAACATCTTGGCAGATGGTATGCAGGTAACTCAGATATGTGCTCTCATGACATGCTCACCCATATTTGGTTCCAGAATAAACTCTTTTATTTTCTTTGGGATGACTTTATTTTTCTGTCACCATGATCCCTGTAATCTTTTCCTCAGTAGAGTTGCTGATAAAGCCCTTCTATCACAGCTGTCTTGCTTCTGAGCTGTAAGTCAATAAAAGTATAATTTTCCCATTTCAAACCCTTCTTTCCCTTCTTTCTACCTTGGCTAAAGCCCTGAGATTGCTTACTCTGACCCTGTGGGTGCTGGCACTCTTTCTCTCTCTGGGTTCCATACAGATGCTCTCAGTTTCAAAGCTGAGCTTGCCTACTTTCATGCCTTTCAAGTCTGAATGCTTGGCTTTTCTTTTTTTGTCCTCGTGCCTCTTCATGGCCACTGTTGACATTAAAGGTTTCTTCTGTTGTTTTGCTCTCGAGCTCTAAAACAAATGTTGATCTCCAGCTCCCTTCTGAGGTGATGTTTTAATTGTGAGACTGAGATCCTGAAAAGAGGATCTCTAGTTCTCTAGTCCTAAGGTAACGTGGATGAGTAGATCATCATCATCATCATCATCATCATCATCTTCTTCTTCTTCTTCTTCTTCTTCTTCTTCTTCTTCTTCTTCTTCTTCTTCTTCTTCTTCTTCTTCTTCTTCTTCTTCTTCTTCTTCTTCTTCTTCTTCTTCTTCTTCTTCTCCTTCTTCTTCTTCTTCCTCTTCTTGAATCAAACCAGGAGCATGTTGCCCATGGCTGAATGATTTAAGTTTCTGAGAAGAGTAAACAAAGTAATGGGGTAATGACAGTGGATATTTTACTGAGTATCCTTTTATATTTAAGATTTACAAGTTAATTAAATTAACTATTACAGAAATCCCTATAAGTCACTGATAATATTTGTAGTTTTCATATAAATTGCTAAATGAATGTGATTTGCCTAAGGTCATCACACAGATTAGATACCATCTGAGCTCTGCCGGATGCCATAACTCCATGCAAAGCTTCCAAAGATATTTATGGCATTATATTTGATGTCTGATAGACATTTGGTAAACATCAATTATTTTATTATCCTTCCCCTTAATTAAGTGCATGTCCAGAAAAAGAAAAGCAACTCTCTTGATCTGGCTAAAACAAAATTAGCCTTTCTTCATTTTGCAAAAGAAACACACAACAGAGCATTATCATGTGGATGGATAAGCATTGTTTTAATCACTACCCTGTATGTAAACACAAAGAAATGAACGGATTCAAAGCAAAACATTGATTAACAATAATTTTGTCTACCTAAAAATGAATGCTTAGGCTTGTTTTGCATCTTAGCTTGTCATAAGTCAACTGTTTAATATAAGGGACTTTGGTCCTGAAAGTACAGAAAGCTTTGCAAGATCATCTGGAGGACAAGGGAGTGCAACTGTTCAACCATTTGCCAGTATTATTTCTTCACCATACAGAATCCATATAGCAAGCAGTATTTCACAATAAACAAGTTTACTCATCATGCCTCACACCGTAAAAGGCCACAATGAAGTAGAATATGGGTAGTATTGGTACACATTTTAGATTCTTTCACAGATAAATGCATGTTTATTTCTTTAGCATGCTTCTAGAAGCAAATAGAAACAAATTTCCATGTTCTTTGCCAATAAACACTGTCCTTTATGGCTACAGTCATATAGTCAATCTAATATGATTTTTGTTTGTTTATTTTCTCCATTCTTAGTGGCATAGGGCAAGCTGCAGTAAATGAACAGGGGTATTGATAAAAGGCTTTAGAAAATATTTGATTGCTGCCTTGTCTTTAGACGCTACAGCTGCTCTGTGTTTGACTGGAGCAGGCTGCGGATGGAAGTAACTTTGGAAAATAAGGCAGGCACTTAATCCCTTTTTAGTACCTTATTTTTGTTTTGTTTTAACAGCAGAAGTGGCTCCCTCAAGTGAGGATTGTAAAATTTCTGGACTCTGTACGGATTCAAAGGAAATTACCTGTGGTCTGAAGTGTGCTGGTGAAGAACTCTTAGTTTTTATCAAGATGTAATCGAAGAGCTCAGTGGGGTACACATGTTTGATCCACAGCAAATACAACATAAAACCAAATATCACAGTGGCTCTGTATTTATATGCAAGTCTATAAAGAGACCAAAGAGAAAGGGTTTTATTGAGGTCTCTAGATTTTCAAATTGTTCTGGATAAGTAATTAGGTTCCACAGTGGAAAGAAAATGACTCCATTGAGATCTCTGAAGTCTAAAACCCTGATAGCTACCTCTATCTGGTAAGCTTTAGCTAAAATACAGTGTCTGACATTTGTGAGATGGTGAACTTAATGACGATAATTTAACTGGCCAGCTTTCTCTTTGACAGTAGCAGCCAATTATCAATTTTGTAGCTATAGTGTCATAACTGTTAGAGTGTACTGTGATTTTTTACTATTTAATTTGATTACATTCATCTTCTCAAACTGGCATGTTTGGGGGAATATCATGTTCTATTCTTATATCATTAACAAGGTAATCTCCCAAGACGTAAGGTCTATTTAGCATGATGGAAATATTTTAATTCAGAAACATTCAGAAACATTTTAATATCATGGCTTTATGATTCATTTATATGTTTCAAAATAGGTTTAAAGTTTATAGCTATTAGCACAAACATGAAACAGAAGCAATGCAGATTGTAATTAACTGTAATTTTACTATATCTATAAAATAAACAATTGAAGCCCAAAAGTAAGTAAATTTATAAAACCAGAGACAAATTTAATCTGCAATTTGCTTGAAATTTTACTAATAGAGATTTAACTGATGTGTTATATTTATATGTGTGTGTCTGTATTGTAAATGTATAGATATACATGTTGTACATGCATATATTTAACTGACATTTATGTATATACACACACATATATACATATATAAAGATAGATCCATATGTATGTCAATGCAATACCTCAAAAATGAGTTAGTTATTTAGGAGGCAAACATGAGTAACCATAGGTAAGAATACATTTAAGGCTAAACATTCAAGCATGATGAATGTTTCCTGAAGTGTCTACAGTAAAAGACTGAAAGAAATCCTAATGCAAAGGCACCTTTGAAGTACTTTGGCAAAATAGCATATGACTTCAGAGTGGAGAGATCTGCAATATAGACCTCAGAAACTATCTGACCACACTCTTAGCTCCCTGGTCATTTCTAAAAGTTTATACTAGAAAGTTAGAGCAAAAGAAGAACTGGGCCGTGAATGCCTATTAGAGAGACTGAGTATAACCTCTGAAAATTTGTCTCTGAATGCTTTACACTTCACAGTATTTGTAATCAGTCAGTCACGGTTGCATAACTTTTAACATAGGTATAGCATTGTCTACTGGGAAATTTTGTTCATATGTATGTTGGGGTTATCATATAAATTATATACAACCATATATAAAATATAACACACTTGCACACACACACTCCTATTATCTCTCACAGCATAGCAAACGACTATAGAGGTTTTCCACACTGGACATCCAGGTGATCAGGGCATAAGAGGGTGGAGATTTATGTTTTTAACATAAATACATTTGCCAGTAACTAGATTATTACTTGCTTCCCTGGCATGAGTCATGCATAGCAGAAAAAAGAACAAAATGCAAAGAAACCGTAGTTAGTAGATGGAAAGCGAAATTAGTCTAAATGTCACCATTTTACTCTCCAGATTCAGTTGAATCTAAAGTCAGACTGCCCTAAGCTTCTTTGTCAGGAACAATGAATTCCCCATGTTGCTTAATCTTTATGGAGGTGTTAGCAGATTCTATCTCACGATTTATGGATGAAAAGGCAAATTAGACCAGCTCACCAAGAGCTCTCAATTCAGCTCTTTTAAGGCAGGGTTTAGATTCTCTTCCACTTTTGTGTGCAAATGAAGGCAAAGGGAGAATGTTATGATGAAGAAAAGAAAGAAAACCCAGTGATCATCAGACACATAGCAAGCAGCGGAGCATCAAGATCAAAGCCTCATCATTCAGGGCACTCATCCACTGCTTGACTTTTATGATAAATTTATTCTATGCTTAATAGGATAAATGAACATTTAAAAACATTTTATGTAAGTTTTTTTTT
>JAQHUG010000337.1:5314-18948 GCA_028555095.1 Dicrostonyx torquatus | reverse complement strand
TATAACTATAACTATCCATCTATTCTTTAACTCCATCAAAGACCCCTGAAGGATATAATATTACCTAAGTAAACAGAAAGTGCATTAAAAACAACTTTTAAAACTCTAGAATTGACAGAGACATCTCGCTGTCTGGACATTTACCCAAAGTTTGTTTTTTGTTTTATTTTTTGTTTTTTGTACCATTAGGGCATTCATCTTCAGCCTAGAGGACCACAATATCCAGCAGACTTTTTCATGAAGCAAGAAATTTTAAAGACAGTTTAGTCACTTTTTTCTGCATCCTGCAGAATGTCTCACAGACTCTTTTATGAATCAGGAACCTTGAAGGCTAGTTCAACAGTCATCTCTCTGTGGGTTCTTCATGTCCAGTTTATGCCTCAGTCAAGGCAAGAGTAGTTTCTTGCCCAAATGGCTAGCAAACTCCATAAGTAGCCTCTTAAATGCCCATCTTTCTCTTAAAGTATATTGTGGTGCCAGGAGCAGATGTATCTCATTGTCATGAAAAGCCCTAAGTTATTAAAGCATTTTAATCACCATAATCTATAGTCTTTGAAAGATATGAAGAATGCCTATCCATCTGAAATATATCTCTATATATCTAGAAAAATCTAACTAACATGACTACAAGCTTGACTATTATAGATGATTATCTATTAACAACCTATATTTCCTGATTATACATTACATTTTAAAATGAACTACACAATCACAATACCTTAATCAAGATCAGAAATACATATACATATGACAAGATTGACCTTAAATTAATATCAGTAAACAAGGATTATATCAATGCAAATTATTTACATCTATATCATATCCACCTTTAAATGGCGGGAAACCTGGCACTAGGGAAATGCCCAGGAATCCACAAGGATACTCCAGCTAAGAGTCTAAGTAATAGTACACAGGATGCTTTAACTGCCCTTCCCCTGTAATCAGTTTGATGACTATCTCAATTGTCATCATAGAACCTTCATCTAGTAACTGATGGAAGCAGATGCAGAGAACCACAGCCAAGCACTGGCCAGAACTCCTGGAGTTCAGTCATAGAGATGCAGGAGTAATAATATGAACAAAGAGGTCAAGATCATGGGTATACACAAAACAGCTGATCTGAGTTAGCGGGAGCTCACTGATTCTGGACTAAGAGCTAGGGAATCTATATAAGACTGAACTAGGCCTTCTGAATGTTGGTGGCCGTTGTGTGACTTTGTGCAGTTTGTGGGTTCTCTGGCTCTGGAACTAGTATTTATCCCTAGTGCATGAACTGGCTTTTTGCAGTTCATCACTATGGAGGGATAACTTGTTCATCCTAGACACAGTGGGGAGTCTCTTGGTCCTGCCTCAAATGATATGACAGAATTTGTTGACTCTCTATGGGAGACCTCACCCTCTCTGAGAAATGAATGGGGAGTAGGTGGGAGAAAATGGGAGGGAGCAGGAGGACAGGAGGGAGAGGTAACTGGGATTGGTACGTAAAAAAAAAAAACATTATTTTAAAAAAGGAAGTTAGAATCAACCCTACTTCACCCACCCCAGAAGATCTTGAATCAGTTCCAGGAAGGGCCACACAATAGAATGTGGAGGGATAAAGGACCTAAATTCACTTTAGTTTTTCATAATCCATCCAAAAGTATGCTAACAAAAATTCTATGAGGATGAGGTAACCATCCAGTAATTAAGCTCTGCAAGAAGAAATTAGGATTCAGGATTCAGTACAATCTTGAGACTCTACAATGCCTCATGCATAGTTTTTAAATCACAAAATAATTTAAAGTATTAGCTATGTAAAGAAATTGTACTAACAGTGTTACTAACAGTTAATAAAAGAAGAAGTCAGTAGAAATCAAACTATAAATATCTCTCTTAGATACAGCAGACAACCAGTTTAAGCCTATTTATCAGCTCATGGAAATAAAGGGGCTTTCCACCACTTGAAAATTACTAGTTCACTTTATGACACATGGAACTAGCATCTACAAAATAAGAAACTTCTAGAAGTGACATTTACAATAACTGGAATAAAAGTTTGTGTTTCTGTTCACAGAAATGATACTAGCTAAATAACAGACAAAAATAAAGTTGAAAAAAATATACAGAACAGTTGGAAATTGAGGGATAAAGTGAGCCAATTTGGTGTATGTAAAACAAGAGTTCCAGAATATGAACCTATGGACAGGTTTGAACATTCTGAGAAGTAATTCAAAACAATTTCCTAAGCATGAGAGAAATGAATCAAAACACATATTTAGGTAAGTTCCACTGGAAATCAAAGATAATTGGAAAAATTCTGAGAAAGGAGAATGCTGTATACCAAGAAGCAGTATCACAAGGTTCTATCTACTCATCAGAAATAATGGAAGCTCCAGAAATAAAAATGTCATTTTATAGGGCTTGTAGAAAGAAATACAGACAAAACAAAGTGTGTTTTATAAACATTTCATAAAAAGAAATCTATTCTGTTTTATAAACAGAATCTAAATTCATTGAGAAATCATCTTTCACAAAACATAAAAATTATATAGTGGTTTAAAAATATGTATTACAAAAATACATGGATATTTAATGATAAAAGACCAAAAAAGTGCAGCAAGTATGTTTAGGAAGAGCCAGCATATATAAACTTACAAAAGGGAATACATAGTTGTGTTTGATTGTCCAAGTCAGTGTCTTAGGCTTTAATTGAAGGACATTAAACTGTATTCTAAGATTTATAAGTTATATAGGAATACAAGATATGATTAAAACATGGAGAGTAATACTGCTATGTAGGTATGAGAGCAGATACCTGGAATTATTCTGCTGAAACAGGATTTTACTTGAGAAGTCTGAGGAACAAATTAGAGTACACAGTCAAAGGATATAGTGTGAAAGTTACAGTTTAAGATACATAATATGGTCTAATTCCAATGATTTATAATCACATATGTCATTCAAAATAATCCCTAAAATGCCAGAAAAGGTAAGTTTAGTCATAATACAGAGGTAAGGGTTATGGCATCAAAAAGGTTGAAACAACACCTCTGCTGGTGAGGTTCCATCAATGATGAACTAGAGTCACCTGTAGAGAGGGAACATCAATTGAGTAATTGCCCAGAAGCTTCTGCTTGTTTCCATATCTGTCAGAGTCTGCCTTGATTCATGATCCATGTGAGAGTTGGCCAGTCCACTGGGGGTGGCACTACACCTCAGTAGGTGAGCTTGCGTAGTAAAAGAAACCTCCGTGAACATAAGACAGAGAGCAAGCTGGTAGGCAGTACTTCTCCATGCTCTCTGCTCCACTACTTCCTCCATGTTTCTGTAGTGTAGGAGGGTTCTTCTGTATTTGGGTTACTCTCATTGGTTGAATAAAGGACTGCCTGGCCTATAGGAGAGGACTTAGTTTAAGATGTGAGAGTTAGCCAAGAAGAGGCTAGTAATAATGGGCCAGGCACTGTGTTAAATGAATCCAGTTTGTGTGTAATCATTTTGGGCATAAGCTAACCAGGGCCAAAAGCAGGCCATGCGGACGTGCGACCAGGGAGCCGGGCCGGATGGAAGAAAAGAGCCTGCACTCCTCTCAGGTGCCGGGAACACAGCTGCACCTCATACAACATTTCTGCCTTGAGTTGCTATCATAACTTCCCTCACCTGGAAGTATAAGATGAAATAACCTCTTCCCAGCTCAAGCTGATTTGGTTAGAAAGTTTTTTCATAGCAACAAAAAAGCAGACTAACCCACTATCATTGTCTATTACTGGTTCTTTCTCCTTTTATCTAAAATTTAGGTAGAGTACAAAATTCCAAATAGGTTAAAAGCATTTTATACCCTGATTATCATTTACAAATACCACTTTCTTATACCTATGTCTTTGTCAGGGTTTCTCTTTCTGTGAAGAGACACCATGACACAACAACTCTTATGAGGAAGACATGCAATGGAGGCTGACTTACAATTTCAGAGGTTTAGTCCATTATTTTCATGAGGAGACATGGTGGCATGCAGACTGACATGGTGCTGGGAAAGGGGCTGAGAGTTCATCTTGATCCCCAGACAGCAGAAGGGGAGACTTTACTAGTATAACTTGAGCATATATGAGACCTCAAACACTGCACTCACAGAATTCACTTCCTCCAGCAAGTCCACACCTACTCCAAAAAGGCCACACCTCCTAATATGCCACTTCTCATAGGGCTAACATTCAAACACATGAGTCTATCTACAACATACCTATTCAAACCAAAACAGCATATGATGAAAATCCTATTATTGGTCAGTGGTTACCATATACTTACTTGTACAGATATTTGTCTTGGAATTATCTAAGCACACTGCATTTTTAGTTAACTTTCCTATACAGATTTCTATGTCCTCAATCTGTCTCACTGAACAAACAGATAATGTGCTACCAAGTCATATAGGGGAAAACTAAATGACCTTCAGTCTCCTAAGGTTCCTGTGCTTCAAGTTATGGATAATTTATTTTAACTATATATTTTCTATTTTATTTTAGTAATAAGACATCTGTAAGAAATTTTTTAGTGCTCATAACCATGCTATGAAAGAAGCATTTAGGCTTGCTTATAAATTGAGTTACTTAATGATCTTTTCAATGAAATGTTTCATTTTAGTATTACTACACCATAAATGTCTAATTGAAGGAATAGTACTCCTACAAGTTTAAAGATGAACTATATTTATAGGAGTACAATAAGCAGTGGCAGATATCAGTAATGACAGATGTTGCTAAATAAATAATCATACACATACTAATTAAATATAATTTTCAAAATCCAGTAATGTGATCACCTACACGTGGGATATAATTGCAAGCTGGTCATGATTGTGAAATCGGAGATTATTAGATAATGATTTAGGTCAAGAAGGGTGTGCATTTACCATTCCTTTAGCTTTTTATTATCCAAAGTGCCATTAGGCTTATCTACAGTGAGAAACAACCTGAAAGCCTATTATCTGGTACAGAAATGATTTCCAATTTATCTGTCTCTCCATCTCACACCTTAGCCAATCCAGCCCCAGGAGATTCTGCTTGCTGGGAGCATTAATTCTTGAATTTGATTAGATGACACTTATTGGGCCCAAGCCAACACCTACTTTACCTCCTCTGGACATGTTAATTACACATTTAGCTTCTATAAATAAATATAATTAAATATATTGCTTAATAATGTCTCACACTTCCCTGGAAACCGGACCAACACTATTGATGGCACCATGAAGAGAGATGAAACCACTAACTGAGTATCTCCTGGAAAGAAGGCAATTAGTTGTTTCTCCTTTTCTGGTAGTTTTGAAAATGTTTTACAGAGAAGTATTTTCTCTAAAATAATTTTAAAAAAAGATAACCTGGGGACTTGACAGATGCCTCAGCAGTGAATAGCACTTTGTGTTCTTGCAGAGGACCTGGGTTTTTTTCCTAGCACTCACACAGCAGTTCATGAACATCTGTCACTCCAGTTCCAGGGGATCTGACATCATCCTCTGTCCTCTGTGTAGATACATACATACATACATACAAAAAAAGCACTCATCCACATAAAAATAATCAACCTATAACTGAATTATAGGAATAAAGATATTCTAGTGTACTGAATGAGTTGGGAAAAAATGTACCTATGCTAATTATTCTATTGTCTTTCTTATTGCTATGCACTTTCTCCCATCAATAACTCAAGTAGAGCCATGTAGCCATCTCAGATACTCTCCTCACAGTTGGATCATCAATGAAGCTCAGCACTATGCAAATTGATACAGACTGCATATTTTCTTTGCAAGACCGTTTACAGACATAGCAGTCCTGTATGGCTAACTCATGATGATCTCTGTATACACCAAATCCCTTCCCATGCACATCCTATAAAAGCAAAGGGAGACCACAGCTTTGGATGATCTTTAACTTTATTCTTTTTTCAAGTAGTTCTAGAGGAAAGGTCTTCCTTCAAGTGTTGGTGAATATATCTATATTAGTATCTGTGTATAGACATCCTCTCATACTTCTTCCAGTGTATACAAAACCACTGAAGAATATAATACATTTTCTTCTTGGGACCTGAAATTTTAATAATTAATCATTTTCAAGAGAACAAGACATACATTTTAAATATTTATATCAAAAATGTGAAAAATATGGGCACAGTGGCACACAGTTGTATTCCTAGCTACTGAAGATAAAGGAGGGGAAAATGGTGGGTGGGAGGGAAGAAAGTAGTATACAGTGAAATAATTTAACTTTAAGCTTTGAAGAGCCAGTCTTAGTTATTAATGACATTTTTACAATTTGTGGGAAAGAGACGTGGGTCCTAAAGCCTAAGAACCTGATCAATAATGATGGATGACTTTGTCATACTCTTTCCTTTCATAGCTCCATTCCTCAAAGTAACTTATTCTTGCTTTACTAGTCAATTACAATTTAAAGTGAAATGGAAACTAGCTTTTATATTTGCCACTTATTTTTATCAACCTTTCTGAAAATCTTTGAGTTTGTCAACTATTATTCCATCCATGAGAATTTTTTTCTCCTTTTTTTATTTTTATTGAGTTCTACATTTTTTTCTGCTCCCCTCCCTGCCTCTCCCCTTCCCCATCAGCCCTCCTCCAAGGTCCCCATACTCCCAGTTCACTCAGGAGGACTTGTCTTTTTCTACTTCCCATTTAGATTAGATCTACGCAAGTCTCAGTGTCCTCATTGTTGGCTAAGTTCTCTGGGATTGTGGTTTGTAGGCTGCTTTTCTTTGCTTTATGTTTAAAAACCACCTATGAGTGAGTACATGTGATAATTATCTTTCTGTGTCTGGATTACCTCACTCAAAATAATATTTTTTATAGAAGAGAAAGTGGGAAGTACACTTGAACACATTGGCACAGGAAACTACTTCCTAAATGTAACCCCAGCAGCACAGACACTGAGAGAAACAATTAATAAATAGGACCACCAGAAACTGAAAAACTTCTGTAAAGCAAAGAACACAGTCAACAAGACAAAACTATAGCCTACAGAATGGGAAAAGATCTTCACTAAACCCACATCAGACCTAAAGCTCATATATGCCTATCCTAAAAAACACGTTCAATGGGTCCTTACAACAGAGGAGACTTAAATTTCAATTTATCTTGACTTTATCTTTCAAGGCCTTGCTCTTAAAATTCCTTAAGCTAAGTCTACAGCAGTGGAAATGTCAATACTTTACATAGGATATCTTTATGTCTAGTGGTTCTAAACTGTTTTCAATCAGATGTAAAATTCTTCAGGTTCAGTAAGAGACTCTCTGAGCTCTTAATGGATCTCCTGGCCAAAGTTTTCTGGTGGCCCACGCATGACTCCAGACTTCCCGCCTGACAAACCTTCTCTAGAGTTTTATGCTGTCACTTCCTTTCTGCTGGTTTCTGGTCTCTGCTTGGTCTGCTTAGCTCAGGAATCCACTAACTCTGTTTATGTAAGTACCTGGAATGAGTTTGAATACAGGAAAAGAGTACAGTGATTGCAGGTGATAACTCAAGTTTCCTCCCCTCCAAACTTGGTCTAAATTATCAAATATTGGAAGTAGCATATATATACATACATATATATGTGTGTATTAATAGGTAATATATATATGTGTGTAATGTGTATATATAGAGATATAAGCTAAGACATATATGTGTGTATACATATATACACTCACACAAACATGCATACACACAAAGCTGGGCTTCTTAACATTTGTTCAAAATGTTGTAATATTCTTGGTGTTTAAACTGGCAACTAACAATTATGAATAAAAATCTAATATTCTTACCATGGAGCCACCAGATTAGGGAAAAAGTTATTTTTGTGGACTAAGAGAGACACTTTCAACTTTTCTAGAAATACATTGTCAACTGGAATTGGCACAAAAACATATCTACTGCCATGCACAAAACTCAAGTCCTAATGGATCAAGCGAGCCACACTGAACTTTATAAAAGAGAAACTGGGAAGTACATTTGAACGCATTGGCATAGGGAACCACTTCCTAAATATAACCCCAGCAGCACAGACACTGAGAGAAACAATTGATTCATGGGACCTCCTGAAACTGAAAAGTTTTTGTAAAGCAAAGGTCATGGTCAACAAGACAAAACGACAGCCTACAGAATGGGAAAAAATCTTCACTAACTCCACATCAGACAAAGGTCTGATCTCCAAAATATACAAAGAACTCAAGAAATTGGTCATCAAAAGAACAAATAATTCAATTTTAAAAATGAAGTACAGACCTAAACTCTCAGCAGAGGAATCTAAAATGGCTGAAAGACACTTAAGGAAATGTTCACCATCAGAAAATTTTAATTCAAATGATTTCCTAATAGAAAGGTTCAAACTTAGTTCTCTGAATTTTGTCTAAAAGAGTCCACATAACTTTTGAATGAGACTTTCAATGGGTAGAGACTACTAAGATTGCAAAAATTCATTTCTAAATTTTGAAGGTATCATTTTTTTCCTACATAATATTTTATTAGTTATTTGGGAATTTTACCTAATGCACTCTGATTGCACTCACTTCCCAGTCTTCCTAGGTCCATCCCTTCTCCCTTGTGACTGCAAATAAAAAGGAAAAGGAAAAAAATATATATCAAATCTAATTTATATTGCTCATATACTCACTGCAGTGTATTGGAACTCTCAGCGTCCAGTCCCTTAGAAAATAAAAATAAAACAACAGCAAACTGAGTCTTTCCCTATCCCAACCAGGTGCCATCAACTGTAAAGAGCTACTCTTCAGCAAGCCTATATCAGTTTACGAGTTCCCTTCTAAATCTTCTTGTTCATACTGTTTTTCTTGTGTGTGTTGAGGTGGAGAGGAGAGGTTGCCATAGAACCCATCTATGTCTCTCATTCTCAACTGTGAGTCTACATTCATTGATATTGATATAAAAGCAGTGAGCAGCAGCATGGATTGTCAACTTTCATGTGGTTTCTGGTGACTGCATGAACTCAGGCATCCATGTGCCCTTTCATGGTCCAAGAAAATCTTCTTGGTTTCAGGTAGCATCACAGAGCACAAGTATCAACCTGTCCTGGGGCTGGAGCAAGGACAAAGGACACCAACATGGCCTCCAGAAGCACAAGGACCATGGAGGTCTTTTGAGGATGCCCAATGAACCATTTTCCATCTCAAACATCCTGTAATTGTTCATAACCAGTGCTAACACTCAGATGGCCATCATGTTTAGAGGCAAAGCCTGCATGAGCTCCTGATGGCTACATACCACCATGCCAGACCTACTCCACACAGACATGTTCTCCTGTCCACAGCAGTCTTCTCCCACACCTGTCAATGCCTTTACGTCTCTAAATTTTGCCTCTGTTCACCAGGCACACACTGCTCCTATCCTCTACCTTTCCCACATCTTCATTGCATATTTGTTTGCTAAGGTGATAGTGCCAACTACAGTGTCACACAGTCTCCTTATTTTTCTCAAATAGCTTTATATGCAAATACTCATGGCAATGAATCATTGGTCCGTTTCAAGGTTTCTAACTTCGGAAGTACAATAGTAGTAGATCATCCATGAGACTCGTCTTGGGTAGTCTGTGGTTGCCGAGTCATTGTGATCTTGCTGATGAGCAGAACATCCAGGTGCAGGATATGCATGAGCTCCAGGCTGCTGCATACCTCCCTGCCCTCAGTGCCTGGTGCCTGATACAAATGTTGTGCTTGAAGTTTGCAGGCAATACCAATGCCCTGTGCCCCCCTCCTACCATTAGGGAATACTTATTCTGGAGGTAGCAAGTCTCCTCTTGGAGCCTCCATGGGTCTCTCAGTCTCCTTGGAGCTACTCTGCATTCCTAGGGATGCTCGCAGCTGCAACCACTTTAAGTTGATCTCTCCATGTCATCTTATTTTATCTACTTTATCCTTTGAACATTATGGAATGAAATTTTTGTCTTCCCAAATTCCTATCTTGAAACTTTCCATCACACAATTTTCCAGTTTGAACAGGACCTTTGGGACATAATTAGAGTTAGATGATTGTGGTGTCCACAAGATGGGCGTTGTGTACTTACAAGAAGGAGGTCATAATAGGTGTCATCTTCTTTTATTAACCCCTATTCTTCACATCCTACATTACCCCATCTCCTTTCTCTAATTCTCTCTATCCATCTCACTAATTTCCACATGTATCTCTCCTTAAACCAAGACTAGGGCCTTCGCTAAACAGATCTATCAGTACTTGATCATTGAACTTTCTTCCAGTCTTACTCATCTCTTTTTTTAAACCATTTCATCTATATAATACTGTTATGGCAGTCAAACCTAAGAAAGTCATGCGATAGGACCCTAACAAATAAGTTTGGAAAGTGTCTTGGAAGTTGGGTAATGGGTAGAAGCTAGAGAATAATTAAAATTCATTATACAAAAAGTCAAATATTCACAGATGTGTGTTCTCAAGGTGATTCTAACGAAGGTTCAGAAAGGCACAGGTAACCAATAAAAAGCTCACATCTTCTTCAGAAAAACAAAAGCATTCAAATACATTTTGATAGGAATTTGATAGTTTTGATGAGAATGAACTAAAGAATGAACATGCTATTGAAAACTGCAAGATTGATGATATTCCTAGAAACACTGTGGTTTCAAATGTGGCTGGAAGGTGTAGTGGCACGTGTCTTTAATCCTAGTACTCGGGAGGCAGAAGCCAGTCAACTGCTGTGAGTTTGAGGCCAGTCTGGACTACAGAGTAAGTCCCTGGACAGCCAGGGCTACAAAGAGAAATCCTGTCTCACACAAACAAAACAAATAAAAAATTAAATATCGCTGTTCTAGTGTTTTGTGTAAGGTAGACCTTGAAGGTGATGAGACTGAATATTTAGCTATGCAAATTCTAACCAATGAGAAAAAGTGACTAGAGTCTACTAAACTCTTGTAGTAAAACTCAAAAATGGAGACCCCCAATTACATAAAAATATGATGACCAAAAAGGACAATGGAATTTAAGACTATGTTAAATAATCAACCTTTTAATTTTACAATGACTGTTCATATGAGTTAGGTGCCTGCTGTTTATAAGAAGGATATAGTTTTCCCAGAGCCACAGGTGGACTATTAGGAGCTGAGTAATCACTCACTGGAAAATTTACTCTTAAAACTCTAAGTAGTACTTATTGTTAGATTACCTCATGCTTGACCTGGGGTATTTCTTAGAGATATAACCTAAATATGAAGATTTTCATTAAATGTTCATTAAAACATGTGTCAAATTAAAAAAATCCTTCCAAAGGGATTTTTATAAAATCTATGTCATTTAAAATTTATGTCATTAAATATTTAATATTGGGTTAATTTGAGGATAGGGCATGTGCTGTTATCTTGCTCTATAATAGGTCCGAAAATTCTGATATGCAGTTTACATATATGCAACCTGCACTTCAACAAAGAAGTTTAATTGGGTGCAAACTCTCTGAGTGTCTACTGCAGCAGAAGGTTTCCAGTAACCGTCAACAGAAACACAGTATAACTGAGATGGGTTGTGATTAAACTCAAAGTCAGATATAACAGCTATTACAACCTATCCCATTTGGTTCTAACAAAATCAAATGTACACAATAGTAGTAAGAGTTTGTTTACAATAGTAAAGATAGAGACTATTAATCATGTAAAATTATAAAATAATATTCAGTTTAATTTTTGCTTAGGATAAATATTTTATAATATAATTTTCTAGAATGGATATTCAATAACAATCAATAGTAAATAAAACAATCTGAAAGAGCCAATATAAATTGTTCATTACATAATTATACCTTGAAAAATATTGTTAGTTTCAGAAAAATCCAAATGGTGCTTTAATAGAATTTTCAATAGTAGCTCATTGTCCCTGAGATTAAGTAGCTCTTTTCTAATTGGACTTCTTGTTTTGAGCAAACATTTCTCAATATTTCTTACAATAATTGGGCCCTGTGTGTGATTTTGAAAGGTACGTCTAGGTTTTTCCTCCAGTAATTTTTTTTATCTCCAATTGGCACATAATAGAAATATCCTCTTCCTCTCCCTTTCTTTCTCTCTCATTTGAGGTGATACATAAAGTCAAATATAAAAGAAATAGAGGCTTCCTCACTATAGAGAGGTGACTAATTCTCTCCACTAGAACTACAGTCATGATAAACTTTACATGACAAGGTTAAGCCAACTTTCTTGGTCAATGAATTCAAGACAGAGCTGTCAGGGTTTGTCTCATAGCATTGGAATGTTTTAATTAATCCAGCAGTTACAAGCTTTCCGCACAGCTTTAGGTATTTTCAATTTATGCAAGCACAAAATAAATTCCATTCTTAGCATAAAAATGTATCACACATGCATAGACAGACATCTGACAGCATGAAGGTGCACAAGCTAATGATTTAAGAGTTTTACTGAAGGAGATATTTTATACTACCTGCTTGTCAAGTTTTTATACCTTGGAGCAAAAAATTAGGCCAATTGCGGTTCTCACCAAGGCATCAGAAGTCATTTCTGTCATACAGCTTTGGTTTACCATTTCTTTTATCTTAATTGTCTAGCTCAGTGCATTCTCGAAGACACTTCGGTGGAATCTATTCAGAGAAGTTCTTTCGATCACTTTATAAAATGTTTTACTTCTTATACTCAATTTATTAATTAATGTTGACCCTAAGAGAGGAAATACAGTAGAGAAATGAAGTATCTAGAGAAGTGATTCTCAACCTCCATAATGCTGTGGCCCTTTAATACTCTCATTATGTTGTGCTGACTTCAAATATTAAATTATTTTTCATTGCTATTTCAAACTGTAATCTTGCTAATGTTATAAATCATGATGTAAATACTTTGGGGCATAAATGTTTGCTGAAATGGTGGTGATCCACAGGTTGAGAACTCTTATCTAGAAAAAGAAAGTGTTTTGAAGTGACAGCTCTGAGAACACAAAAAATCCTTAGCAAAATAATTGAATTTAACAGATACTCAGGCCCCCACTGCAGTAAAAATGGGAGGCAGACCGAGTAAGAGAGCATGGTACAGAAGGAATCCCAGTGACGAAATAGGTTGCTGTACATGGAATCCACTAGCTCAGTAAGGAACAGGCATCCACACAGAAGGCAAAATCAGGTCTATAATGCTTTCCAAAACTATATTGGCAGAATATATAAACTCTGGATGAACGTATATAGATTGTGTCTACATCTATTCTCCTTCTAAGGAAGATGAGCAAGACTCTCCTAGACAATTTTGAAGATATACTGGGTTATAGCTCTTTCATATTTTAAATAATTTATTTTATTTTGTTTGTATGAGTGCTATGGAATGTTACTTTAACTAGGCTAAGATGAATTACATTTGTTTATCTTGTGCAATATTACTTTAACTGAATAAAGGTTCATTACATTTCTTCACTTATGTAAAGATGTGTTGTATTTGTTTCACCTCACCTGCCTAAAGTATATAATTATTCTAATGAAATGTTGAATAGTCATTAACTAGGCAAAAGAGGAAAAGGTGCAGGGGGCAAGAGAGAAAAAGAATAGAAGGAAAAATTTAGGCTTGAGAAAGTAGAGGATAAAAGGAGGGAGAAAAAGAAGGAGATGCCCATGGCAAGTCAGGCATCTACCAGCCAGCAGACACACAGTAGAATATACTTAAAGATAGGTAAA
>JAQHUG010000336.1:2050601-2061693 GCA_028555095.1 Dicrostonyx torquatus | reverse complement strand
AATATATGACATATATGAATCATTAACCAAAGGGGTCTCATTGAAACACTCAAACAATCAAGGCTGTTGCTTGTTATGTAAACACATGAGAGTCGGTTAAAAGGTCTCAATAATTTATTTAGGTAAAGGTTAGGGACAAGCACTCCCTGATACAGAATCAATTAGATGGTACTGATCCACCTGTCTTTGTCCAGTATTTCAGCCCAGGGGTGCAGAGAACCAACCTCAAACCACCTCTCCACTGCCTGTGTGACTGTGAAAACCTAAGAGAGCACATGAACAAGGGAGTGTATAACCCTCTCCATCAGGTTTAAGCTGTCATATAGGCAGAGAGGGCCATCCCCTGGCGCTTGCTGCCCCCAAAATCATTGACTAAGTATATCAAAATCCCATTACAGTTACCAAGTCAACAGATCTTTCTCCATAAACAGGCAACAAGACCCCAATGATGAAGATAACCCCCATACCAGATTTTTAAGATGGAAACGTTGAGCTGCTGGGCACATAGAACCTTCACTAATACATTCTAGGGTCTTTTGTAATAGAAGATACTCTACAGGCTACTAGAAGATCAAAATGTATGTCAACCTTGCCATTAACCTTTGATCAACAATGCTGCCCTGCCAGCAAAATGTGTTAGTGCAAGTCTGACATAAAACTTTTGGGAGTAACCAACTAATGTCTGATTTTACTTAACCTATACATAAGATGGAATGCATGCTTGAGATTGCATGGTTAACTAATAACCAGAGACCAAACAGCCCAGAGATCGAGAGTAAATCCAAATATACCTGGTCCTTTAAAAATAAGTAGTTATAAAATGATTCAAATGATATTCTGATATAGTCATCGGTCAATATAGTCAACCATTATCAGAGAACTTTTCTCCTTAAGCAGATTGAACAAATACAGAAACCCACAACCAGACATTAGACAGACAGAGAGAGAAAGAGTGAAAGAGAGAGAGAGAAAGATACAGAGCTGAAAATGAGATGTCTTTACCAAATCCTTCTCCAGAGTATAGGAAATACCACAAAAGAAAAGAAAAGTGTATGAGCCAGAGAGGATGGAGGACACCACAAGTAAAAGGCCCTCTAGACCCACTGAGCAAACATTTATGAAATCACAGACTGAAGCAGCAAGCACATAACCTGTATAGGACTGCACCAAGTCTTTGTATATACATGCCAATTTTCAGTTTACTATTTTATGGGTCTCTTGAGCATGTAAATGAATGCATCTCTTATTCTTGTGATTTCCTTTTGCTTCTATAGGTTTGACTTGTCCAATTTATTTGCATGTGCTTTTGTTTCATGTCATATTTTATATTGTTATGTTCTATTATTATCTCTTAAAGGCTTGTTCTTATCTAAATATAAAAAGAAAGAGAGTGGATCCAAATGGGAGGATCTATGAGAATTAGAGGGAGAGGAAACTGTAATCAGGATATATTCCATAAGAATCTATTATCAGTAAAAGAAAAATAAAAAAATTAAAAACGCTTTTAATAAAAAGAAAAATTAAAATAATAATATCTAGCAAACAAATAATTAAATCATTAATACAATATCTGCAGTCATATTTCATGTATTACTAGTATCAAATATCAATGTAAAATATTTTAACACTCTTTATTATATGTTAGAAAATAAAAAAAAACCCTCTGAAAGGTCTCTGTGAACCCTAAAAGTACTTCACCCACCAAACAGCAGGAGGCAGTTTGGGAAAAACTACTCCAAAATTCCCAAAAGAATTCTTGATAAATGCTTGTTTTCATTTAAACAATATGGGGATATGATATAGAGATGAATATTTTTCATTGGTATGTACTTTGGTTTATTGATACAAATTTAAAGTCTATTTTATTATATGTACATTTAAACTCTTGCTTGAGGTATTATGTGTTCATGCAGCTCATTTTAAAATATAATGTATAATTAAAATTATGGATTAATAGTCATTTATAATATTCAACCATATAGTCATGTTAGTTAGGTTTCCTAGATATACAGAGATATATTTCAGATGGATAGGTATTCTTCAAACCTTTCAAAGGCCTACAGAACACAGCATTTAAAATGTTTTGTTAACTTAGGACTTTTCATCACAATGAAACACATATGTTCCTGGAAGCACCAATTTACTTCAAGATAATAATGGGTATTAAAGAGGTTTGTTATGGAGTTTGCTAGAAATATGGGCAATAAACTGTTCTTGCCTGGACACTTTGATGTATGCTGTATGAACTGAGCATACAAGACCCACATAAAAGTGACTGCTGAACTTTCTCAAAGATGGGATAGTCCTTCAGGGTTCCTGCTTCATGAAAGAAACTGCCAGACATTCTGCAGGACACAGAAGAAAGACATTGATGAACTTTGCCATTACAAAGCTGAACTGATCTTCAAATTTCCTGCCTCATGGAAAGTCTGTCAGACACTATGGGATGTAGGCTGAAGCCCCAGAATTACAGAATTTTTGATGACTCTCCAGGCAACAAGATGTGTCTGTGAATTCTAGATGTTGCTTGTAATGCACTTCCTGTTTACTTAACATTATATATATAATATATAATATTATATCCTTCTGAGGTCTTTGAAGAGTTTAAGACAAATAGTTATAGCTATAGGTCCCCGTATTTATAAGATAGAATATTTTCTTTTGCCAGATACAAATAGACTAAAAATGATTGAAACCTGTTTTGTTATATATTATGTTATGTTGTTAAAGTTAGAACCTTCCTTTTCATTTAGACAGAAAAAGGGAGATGATATGGAATTCCCCTACATATGCTGTAAATACATTTTACTATCATTGGTTAATAATAAAGCAGTTTGGCCAATGGCTCAGCAGAATATAGCCAGGCTGGAAGAGATATGGAGAAAAAGTAGGTGGAGTCAGAGAGACACCATGTAGCTGTTGAAGGAGGCAGACACCATGTAGCTGCATAAGAAGCCAGAGGTAACAAACCATGAGTCTTGGGATGAAATATAAAATAATAGAAATGGGTTAATTTAAGATGTAAGAGTAAGCTAGGAATCCACCTAAGGTATTGGTCAAATGATGTTGCAATTAATATAGTTTCTGTGTGATTGTTTGCATCTAGGCAGCTGGGAATGAACAAGCAATCTCCTCCTATGGGAAATTGGGAAAAACACAATGTATTTATATGCCCAAAGCAGTGGAAAAAATAATGTAGTGCTATTTGTTGTGATCATGCTGAGTTGGAAGCAACTGAGATGCCTTGAAACTGGTAGAGGTCAGATAGATAGGAATCTGTCTACACAACAAAAACAGACTCACATGTCAGAGACTGCACAGTGGCAATAAGCAAAGAAATAAGAAACAAAATTTCATAATATAATATTACTATCCACGTCTTACAGGTTACATGTATGTAAACGTGGCATAATTTTAGTGTTTTGTATCTTTAATTATGACTGCCAACCTTGGTATCAGGCATGGGATAAGGATATAGATTCTCAGTGCTCTAGGACTCAATATGTTTGTACTCTGACTCCTTCCACTAATAGACTCTATAACCCGAGACAATCTCTCTGGTACTATGTTCATTCTGTATAAAGAGAAAGAAAAAAATATACTCTTCTAGCTTCCTGACCCATATAAGGTTATATGAACTGAATTGTTGTTAAGTGGAGCAGAAAAGTCTTAGCTAGTTCATTAAATAGTCAAATGAGAGAATACAGAGATGAAGTTCACTGTGGGGATCACACAGAGTTAGTCATGTGGACATGTGAAAGCCACAAAGCAGAGTTGGTCTAGGATGCACCAGACAGGAGTATGTCAGATTAATGCCCATAGTGGGTAATGCCAAGTTACTGAGCAAGGAATTGTAACTGAGAATGCGCTGGATTCAAGCTGTTATTGTTGATGGTTATTATATCTAAGTCCTCCCACTGAGCAGAACTTTGTCAATACTAGTAATAAAGTACTGATAGGCTTAGAGAAAAAACTGCTGTCATTTGTGTACACAACTTCAATAGTCAATAATGAGATCCTGATTAAAACACTTTATGTGTGTAAACTCATATAAACTTTCACAGCTCTATTCTGTGTGTTCTATATTATCACTTAATACATGGAAGTGTGAAAACAAATTCACAGAAAAGTTCACACACCTGTTAATGGTAGAGTAAAATTTAAAATGAAGGTCAAAAGAAAAGAATCTACTCACTGTGTTGTGCACAGGCACACAAGTCAATCTTGCACACACATGCCCTCTCTCACACACCCCTTACCATATTGATAAACATTATCAAACATAGAATTCATACATTATTTACCTTTTGAGGAATGTTCTGTTTTTGCCAAATACAGCACAAAGTTTTTTTTTTTTTAAAGAAAACATTTACCAATGTGATATTTTGTAAGAACATGTATCACCTTCCAGTTCTTCACTTGACAAACTTGGTATCCTGATGAAATCTATCCATATCTGAAAAGAATTGTTGACTCCCATAATAACCCCTGCACCATCTCCATTGAATAGTGTGCTGAGACTGAATGTACTTTTCCTATTCCATCTCTGGGATTCTACAGGACTGTCTCTCTATGCACATTCATGAAATCAGCCTGTGGCAGGGAGTGGAGCAGAGAAACATGTAGAACTCAATAAAAAACAAAAAAAAAAAAATCAGCCTGTGAACAGTGACTGCTCCAAGTTCAAGGATGATGTACTAATCATCCATTCATTCACCCTTTCCATTGATTCTGGAGTAAACGTTAGATATATTTGGAAAGAATAGATGAATGAGTAAGTGAATGAAAGACAAAATGTATATTATTTCAACCAACACTTCAAGTGATGCCATGCGTGAAGACCCATTTGTGGTCCCTATACCCAGAAAACAGAAAGACAACTCAGGAAAGTAATTGCATTTTTTATTTTTTGATAATAAGAAATATAATCCAGGCTAGAGGCAAAGTTGTTTATTTTTGCTGCAATCCACTACCTGTACCTTATTAATATTTATGTGGCTCTTTCTAAACCTCAGAGAAGTGTATGAAGACCTAAGACTCATGATGGGATTCACTGTGGAGAGAAGATAGCCACCTTTCTCTCAAATACAGTAGGGTGTTCCTCCATCTTGAAATCTTATCAAAATAACCAAAAGATGAGACAAAGACAATGAGTGAATTGTCAGGCTTGTCATTCATTCATTTACTTACTCACTCATTTGCTCATTCACTTAAACAATTTTTAATTTATGAGCACATATGCTTGTATTTTGGTTACTACATATTCAGACAATAACAACTGGGATGAGGTTAGATATCATTGATGCTTCATAAAAACAAAAAAATTCAGTTACAGAGGATTCAGAAAGAACACATAAATCCTGTTTTCACCCCAAAATATGAAACAGATACTTGATCAGAAAGCAAGATGATGTATGTAGCTGTCACCAATTATACACTTGTGCGGGTCCCTTGCAATTCTAGTTCTTTCAAATTTCATGGGAGTCAATTGAACATATTTGTTTTTCTTATTTCTGTCCTTCCAGACCTTCGAAAAGAATTTCATGCAATTATTTCTCTTAACTCAAATTTTCTTCATAACATACTTACAATGTTTCTTTACCTCCTGGTTGAACCTTAGCTCAAATTTCAGTCTGAATTCAACTATAGAAATGCCAGGTAACAACCATTCTTGAATTTGTTGAGGTGTGCACCTGAGCAAGCACACAAAACCCAAAAACTAATCACGGTTTTCTTCTAGACACAACATCAAATTCCTCTGTTGCAGGAGTATTGGGAGAGGCCTGAATAAAGAGGCCATGCTGGAAACACGGCCAATCTAGGGTGTAAAAGATAAAAAGTAGGAAATGAATACATAATGATAGTGTTCATGATGGACCATCAAACAACTATGACTCTTGGTTTATAACAGAAAGGAAACAGTGTAGGCATGAGGAGTCCTGAGCTTGATTCATGAAGTCACATTTGAAGCATGGCAAGAGGTTTAGATCCCAAGGACTTTCAGAAGAGTGCCATAATTGAATATGGCTAGGCACCCCACATCTGTGGACAGAGTCCACATTGGCTTCTCAGTAGCTTCAATGCTGATAACAAATATGCACTGGGAGTTGTAAACCATGCACAATGACTTTTATAACTTTATTATATATTCATATTACCCTCATATACTAACACTCTGGTAGTACAAATTAGAGATCTAAAAATCAGGGAATTTTAATATTGTACTTGACATAAAAACAAAAGAGATGAGATAAGACTGGAAAGCCAGTGCAAGTCTGACTGGTTGTCCTACTTAGGGTTCTGTTGTTGAGAGAAACATCATGTGATAAAACAACTTGGAGAGTACACAGTTAATTTTATGATCTGACTCTCAGATAAACTCCATCAGTGAGGGCAGCAATTCAAGGCAAGAACCTCAACACAGTACCTGAAGCAGAGGCCATCAGGGAGCACTGCTTATTGGCTTGATCCCCATTGCACGTCCACCTTTTCTTCATATACAACTCAATACTCTCTGTCCAGGATTGGACCTACCAGAGCTGGCAGAGTCTTCCCACATCAATCATGAATCAAGAAAACTCATAAACCTGCACACAGGCTGATCTGATGGAGGAAGTGCCTCAAAAGAGGTTCTCTCTTCCCACGTGACTAATTTATGCCAATTTTTCCAAACCATACCAGCATGAAAAGACATTCTTCAAGACAAGAGCTAGCATTTTGAACTAGGCGATGGAGTAGGTTTTTTGCACTAACAATAAGAAAAAGCTTAAGGCATATTAGTGTTTTCCAAACTGATTCAAATTTTGGTTTGAATAAAAAGCATTCAGAGTCTGATGTCTGATCCAGTATTGAAAGTTTAGTGCCTTAAAGAATTTTGTTTTCCTCATTGTTCTTCTCCTGGCAACCTAAGCAGATTTCACTGTAGAACACTTTCTTCCAAGAATGGCAGCCAATCCCATCTGCACCATAAGATGCTCTCAAGCCTGGGCCTGTTGGCAGCTCCTGATGCAAGGAAGAGGCGGCTATCTACAGATGCAGAAACTGCAGGGCTATCTGAAGAAGTACTCCATCTCTGGAGCTGTGAGGAAATTGCATTCCCTGCTGGAGTGAGACTTTTCAGTCATGTGGTTGCTTTTGATCACCTGTGTTTCTATAAGCAATTCTTCTCCATGTCATGTTCCTGTAAATAAGCCCAATAAACTCTTTGGTTTACCAGAAAAAAAAGAATTGACAGACAGTTCAAATTCAGAAGACTTGGGGAAAAATGTAGCTAATCTAGTCAAAAGTTTAGGTAAGTTGAAATTGTCTATGGGACACAATGTTGAAACTCCAGTGTCCAGCTACCATATATCAGGTTCCTTGAAAATGTAGTTTTTACCTCACCTTTCATGTTGAGTTTATCAAGGAAAAGGATATAGAACATTCATTTTATATATGTGCTATAAAATTTGACAAGTGATAGATATATATTTGAAGGAGCTAGTTATCAGTTTAAAATTGTTTGTTTTGTTGCCAAAAAAATCTTAGGTCTTGGCTACACTGAATGTCCTTCTAAGAAATGTCTCCAACTTTAAACAATAAATGGATATATAAGAGCTAAGATATCTTTCTTTGAATAGGACTAAAATATACCTAATTGAATAAAGGTACCGGAGAGGGTTAAATTTTTGCTAAACGAGAAAAACATTTTAAGATAAAAATTAGAAAATTGGTGGGGATATGAAAGTATAGGTATATTGTTCACAATTGCAAATTGGGATTGGATTAAACATAGAGCTTTTTAAATTTCAATTTAATGGCTTTAAAATATAAGAGAAGGCTATTTTACTGAATTATTGAACACATTTAATTGCACGTTGTGTACTGTGAACTATTGATCTAATAATTATTCAGGTGGACTATTAAAAAGGGATGATTCATTTTTCATTTTACCAGTCAGGCAATCCTTATGTATTATTTAAAATTTTGGAGCTAGGAATAAAAGACTTTTGCTGCAATACAGTATTTCTAAAGTAGGGCAGGTCTTTGTGGGAGTCCAAGGTAACATTATACAGTATAATCAAAAATTAAGTAACTTTAAATTTCAATAGGTGAAGAAGGATACCCTTTCCCTTCAGTTGCATATTTTAATTGCAGAACTATCTGCATTGACTTATGGACCTTTCCAACATAGCTGAAATATTTAAGTATGATCTATAAAATATTTTAAGTGTTCTACAGATGTTTCACAAAAGAATTCAAGGGACAGTCTTTCTTCTTCTTTTCTGTTCTAAAAAATGACTCCTTCAACTCAGTTATTTTTTCCTCTCATATTAAGTACAAAGGAATTGGGTCAATGGAGACCTTCAGTGAGGGGGCTTTGAGCTCCTCATTTAACTAGTATTTAGAAAGGACAGATCACCAAATTCCTTGTAAATCCTGTGTTATTTTTAATGCAGTCAGTGTTGGTTGGCACTTTGATAGTTTAGACATTTATTGTGCACCTTAGTACTCATCGATCTGGGAGGTTCCCTAACACTTATTAAGTCACTACTAAGAATCACATAACTCAGGAGCAATGCTGTATATACTGCCCAGGTGAAAACAGTCTAGTCATTAACCCAACAGTACAGATTTGTGAAGAGAAAGTGAAAGCAGGTCAATAAATTTCCAAGTCTATGAATCTGGGAAGGAACACAGCTCAGATTGCAAAGCCAACTCTAACATCACTGAAGATTTAGTTTATCTTTTTATATTGTCTTAATCAAAGCATTGCATACCTGCTTTTCATGAGTAGAATTAGGATACATAAAGGTCATGGAATGGCAAAGGACATTTTCTTGCAAAGGGGAGGGTTTATGGACTGGAGTATCCATGTATAGAAAGCTTCTCTCTTTGAAGGCTAGTGCCTAAAGTTTGTGAAATGTGAAGCAGAGAAAGATCTTATCTAACAAAGAGAGGGGTTTGTACACTAACATTAGAAGAAATCTACCCATTTCTGTCAAGTTAGTCTCCTATCACCATCAATGTTGAAAATGCTTTGTAGAAAAATACAGTAAAATCATGCTTTGATTGAAAGCGAGGGACCCAGTAATTAGTTCAAACAACAGATAACAGAGTTTAGCTTGAGTTATGAACAGACTTTGAAGTATATATCAATCTCATGGGAAATCTGCTAAAATGAAAATTATGTTTCATTACTTCTGGAATGTGAAAAATTATGGATTTCTAATAAGCTTTCATGTGATTTTCATTTTGTTGTTTAATGGGATGCATACCCACTAACAGAAAGGAAAATCTTGCTCTTGAAGTTTCATTCCTAAACGAAGAAAATCAGCACCACCTAAGAATTTATAGAACTCTTCATTGACTGTCCTGATCCCATATAAATCAAATAAAGATATGTAGAACCAACTAAAGAATATTTATTACATTCTAAATTATAATATCAATTTCAGTGGAGCTAGTGAACTGGAGTGGAGAAAATGGAGAAAAATGCCATTGTAATGGCAGGTGGCTAAGAACTCACTGAGACTCTACTTAGGCTAAAAGGATCCAAGATGGCATCACTTTTTCCTCAAACCCTTGTTTTATCCTTAAATTTGAAAGTTACTTTTTTTGACAGTAAGTATGGGAGGCTTAGAAAAATCTAGCCTCTTCTGTGGTGTAATTAAGTAATTTGAACACCTAGGACAATTAGCAATGATGCCTAAACAAAACTAAGTCCATAACAAGCCTTGGTGTCATGTCTATAAATTCACTGGGAACGCAGTGTGTGTAAATGCAGAGTGAGAATGATGAGAAAGGAGGAGAAAGATGGTTTCTTAATGCTTCTAACCTGTATATAAAACACCCATGGACTACCTGACAGTCTGTAAGGGAGGCAAATACTCTTGCTGCTTTACCTATATTGCTGTCATCCTACTGAACAAACTTTAATTAGAATACCATTAGTTTATGAGAGAACCTGAGCAAACCAGACTATAGGAACACTGTCACTGCTGGAAAGCTTGCTGTAAACTGCAAGGAATTGATATTTTTCAATAGCACAGTGTCATAAGCATAAAAATGATAAAAGATACTTACAGGTTCTATGCTCTTTGACACAAATAAAATTATTGCAAAGCAATGCTGTGTGCAATATAATATTTCCAAAATTTCTGGAAATGATTCAGTTAGAGTATTAGGCCTCTGTGTTTAGCCATTTTATCTTGGGAAATGGCTGTCTTCTGGGAACTGAGTCTGGGTTACTCATTTGAAAAAATGGAAACAATGGTTCTTTTCCAGTAGACCAAGGATTAGATAAAGTATTGGAAATGACAGCATGAATTCATGGGGGGGGGACTACAGAATCCATTACTACTTTGGTAATTAACTGGCCATTGAGCCTCTAGGAGCCACTGCTTCAGTTGCTGGATTTGTCACAGACTTTAGTGGAAAGTGTGATTCTATTATTGTATTCTTTTTAAAAGAACATAGTCGGACTGCCTTCTAAAAATCTACATGCATTTTTAAACATATTATCTGATATACAGAATTATTCTGTTCATGGTCCCCTCTTATGTAATAGAAGTCTCCTGCTGAATCAGTAACGTACACTTAGATCTGAGGTGGTCAATTAAAGTTGTCCACAGAGATCTGACATTGGCTCTATCAAAGATGAATTCTTCAAACTTGAACCTGTACAGCTCTGTGCCACAAAATCTTATCAACTGAGTACTGGGAAAGTGGTACCATGTGAGGTCTTCCTCTTTGGTTTCTTGGATCTCTGAACCTCAAAGTACTTCCTGAAGAGGAAGATTGACTAACCATGACTGAACATTCTTCTTCTAAAGCACTAGGCATGAACATGAAGCCATTGCCTGAAGACCAGAGAGTCACTTTACTGTTGCTACATGGAGCCCAGAATTGAATAGTAGAACTCTGTCTCAACTCCCAGCAAAACACACTACAGAAGAACTAATTTTCAATCACTAAGGTCTGTGTGGTTAATTAAGTTACAACATATCTGAAGCCCTTGACTCCTTATCCTTGTCCTATGAAGCGTTGTCCATACTATTCCTTTCTAAAGACAACTGTTCCCCCTATGCTTGTGTGCATTATTTTTAAAAAA
>JAQHUG010000336.1:1998869-2019350 GCA_028555095.1 Dicrostonyx torquatus | reverse complement strand
ACAAACATCTACTAGTCCGACAGTTGGTTAGCCCAGTAAGCAGCAGGTCAGTAATTTATGACCTTTGAGCTTTTATTTATATAAAAATCAATAAGTTTGTCATGAATAAACTCAACTCAGTTGGGAAGGGGATTCCCTAGAATCTATACGAAGTATGTTGCTGAACCTAAATGCCAGAGCGGTCATTGTCCTCTCAGTCACTGACTCGGGGTCTATGGCTGCCTCAACCTATGCTGTGGAGTCCTCATGGGGGAAACAAAAAGTGAAAAAAATCAGTTCAAAGCTACACTTTTATTTCTCAAGTAGAAATTTTATATTTATTTTTTATGTTTCTTAAGAATTGTAAACATGATTACTGGATTTACATAATTTTCTCTCCTCTCTCTCTCCCTCCAACTATTCCCTTGTCTCCTACTCCCTTTGAAAGTATTGACCATTTCTTATTTAAGAAATACTATATATATTCATATATGTGTACAATGTGTTACATCCTTTTAGTGTTGCCTGTATGTATATGCATTTAATAATTGACTTCTTGATATTGAAAACATATCAGGGACATATCCCTGGAGAAAATTCAATCTGCCTCTCTCAGCAGCCATCAGTTCTATAAAGCTCTTCATTGAGGAGTCAGAGCTTGTGAGGTTTTCCCATCTGTGTTGGTACGTCAATTAGCATTTTCATTATCCAAGTCTTACTTTGATTTAAAAAAAATACTTACAGTAGCAACCACGGTATTAGTCCAGGCTCTACAGCTGTGTTTCCCACACCTTCAACACATAACTTATTTCTGCTCTGACACTGAGGTCCAGGACTAATTGCTATTCATGATCATCTAAGTATTTTCCTGGAAGATTTGGTTCTTTCTTTCCACCATGTGGGTACCAGTGATCCAATTTATATGACCAGTCTTGCAGCATGTGCTGCTATTGGGCTATCTCATTAGACCTTAAACAGGTTTCAAAATTTTGTCATCATTTCTTAAATGGGAATTTATCTCTACTTTATTTAAAAATGTCTAAGTTACAAACATATAACATGAATTTTTCATTACATTGATATAGCAGGATCATAAAATCATGGGTGACTTTTAAAAACCTTGTAAATCTAATGTGTCCTACCTTGTTATAAATGAAAACAAAAACAAGAAAAATAACAGTAAAAACATCCTATATTTCCCTTCTCCCTGAGATGCCTGACAGAATTATTTCCATTTCTTATAGCAAATTAAATTGTACTTATAGAAAATAAAAAGCCCTATTTATGAGGTACTGACATGACATCTTGTACTTGACAATGGCAATCTAAGGGCCCGCCCCAGGTCTGGAACTCTGTCCCTCCCCCAGACTCCTTCTGCTCTGACATCTAGACATTCAGGACTAATTGCTACTCTTAATCGTCTGTAGTTCTTTCCTGTAAGACCTATAAATACAAGCCCAAAGTGCTTTGCAGACAGGCAAGGCCCAGTAATCCTAGGACATCATTCAGTTGGAAGTGGCAATTAGACATTTTTAACAAGTTCTTTAATACAAAATGGAGTAATTAAAGCTTGAACATTGGAAGGGAAAAACACTTTTGAGATTATGTTCATTTTATTAAGCTATTTCAAATACCAGAGTTTATTGCAAGGCATAGCTCTTTCTTTTCTCTCTTTAATTGAATTTCTGGCACTAACAACTCAATGTAATGAATGCCTGACCCATTGAGAAAGAGATTAAATTATGTAGGGTGTTTATTTTTAATTGGTATTGACCAAATGTATGAACTCATACATTTCCACTAAAATTGAATTGAACTGGAAGATTCCACTCTTCAATCTAAATATTATGGTTCAGCCACTCTCTGATACCAGACCCTGTTTAACCTGTGCGTGTTGCCCTTTGTGGCTAATATCTTATTTTTGTTTAGGAGGTCATCAATTTCATGCATGCTTTGCTAATGTTATAAGCAGATATTTGACTAATAATGGAATTATTTAGTAGTGTCTCCTTAGTTACCTTCCATCTTTATTCAATGTAAATGCAAAAAAAGCCTTTTTCCACTTTATCAATTGCTATCTTTGAACAGTAAGTTACAACACTAAATGGTAGAAGATAACTAAACTTATATTGATTTTAAGAGACTAGAAAAGGTCTCTTGTGTAAATAAGCTTGGAGTTCATTATTCTCACAGATGATTTTTACTTCCCTTGCTTTGCCCTTTCTTCCAGGTTGCCAGCAGCTTCCTTGTCTGTACCCTGGAATCTCTTTCTTCCTCCCTGCCGCTTCCCTCAAACTGCTTGTTTCTGTTATCCTGCCTCCTGTGTCTGCATTTGTCTCAGAGAAGATAACTGACCGCAGTCATGCAGGAATTTGTAATGGCCACTGGTAATAGTCATGTTGAAAAAGCCAGATCCCTGGGTTTTGGCTTCAGTGGCTTCTGGAGCAGTGTCCTCTAGTTAGTCCTACATCAGATGATCTGGCTTCTTCTCCTTAGGATTGTAACAAGCTAAGCAACAGAAAAGACATATTTTAAAAGGAACAATAAAACTGAGTGCAGGGTGTAATAAATTAACCACAACATAAACAAAATGGGATACATTGCAGTTCAAGATCACTGCTAAGTAAATGATCCAGAATTTGGGAGTGGAGTGAATGCCAAAGGATGTCATATTCACAACCTGTTGCTACTACAGTGTGGGCTCTGATATCCGCCAGCCTGAGGACGCCATGCAGCTTTGTAGCTGAAAGCCAACAATTTAGAAAGACAATAGATGAGGGTTTTGCTCCAGCCTTCCTTTTCATTTGTAGATTGCTCCATGAGAAGTTGCTATCTCCAAAGCGGGTGAAGGAATGCAGGTGTGTGTGTGCTGGGGGAGGTGCCCCGGAAGAAGGAATATGAATAGGAAAATTCCTCTAGAGAGGGAGAGCATTCAGAGCATGGTTGGTTTGGGAGAGACAATAAACGCAAGGTCACGCTGTAAAGGAAAAGAAGTCCAAAGCGACCTTTGAACGGTGATGGTGTGAAAGCCTGTTTCTTTCTCGCTCCTCCGGGACACATTTGGGGGAAAAACACCGGTTTCTATGTTGGGGCGACGGTCCCCGACACTACAGCAAGTTAACAAAACATCAAGGTTAAAAGAATGTTCTAAAGATCAGGAACTCAAAATCAGTTTCACCAGTCAAAAGTCCCAGGGATACTGAAGGAGAAGTTCTCAATATATGGGTCACAACACCCATAGGTGTCTCATATTTGATGTTCTGCTTATCATGGAGATTCATAACAGTAGCAAAAAATGCAGCTATGAAGTAACAGTGAAATGATTTTACAGTTGTGGGCTCACCAAAACAAGAAGTTGAGACCCATTCCAGAATCAGGAGTTTCAAGAAAGAATCAATTTCCCTGTCTTTTCTAGCAAAGGAGACCTTTTCTGTGAGTCCTGTGGACACTCTTTTTTAATCCAGAAACATGGTGAAAACATTCATAGAACACACACACATACACACAACCACACACATACACACAACTTAGTCATCATTCCTTTCTTTGTTAGATTTCCTTCTGTGACTCTGACTTTCCTAAATCTTCCATGCTACGAACACTTTAATTACAGTGGGTCCACACAGATAATTGATATTGATCTGCACTTCTAAATCCCTAATGCCATCTTAAAATTTTCTTTTGCCATGTAAGGTTATAAACTGATATAGTCTACACAGTATGATGTGGCCATCTTTGACGTATATTATGTACACTACTACAAATAAAAATCATTTTAATCTAAAATACAAACTCATAAGCTATAAGAAACACATAATCAATGAACATAAAAGAACGTATGTGTATGTCAAGACAAATGATTTGTCAGACTTATAACCATCAAAACCCTGAAAGCTGGTTGATATTCGTTTGGAGTTATAAATAAAATTTAGAGGAATGTGGCATAGGGAGAAGGCACATAGATTATATGAACCTGGATACTCTCTCTCAAAACTTGCCATTGTATATGAATTATTACATGCGCAAGCTTACTTACTTACTTACTTACTCCTGGTGATGGCTGTATGTGTCCCATAGAGTATAAGCTAGTCATTTTGGTGCCATATTTCTCATACTTATAAGCTTAAAATTAATACCAAAACATCTAAGTAAAACTCTGACTACAAATGACACATAAAAAGAGTGTTAAATGAAAGGAAGCATTCCCAGTCAAAACTTTGCTTCCACATATAAATTAATTCTTACACGAAGAAAAAAAAAGACAAAGGTAAGTGAAATAAATACTAAAAGAAAACATCAGAGGTGGTCAATTTGGGCAGTAGTGATGAGTCAACTTTATTGTTTAATCCAAAGTAAAGAAAGGTAACAAATATTTCATTATCCTGGTCTGTCATACGCCTTCCTTCTTTTCTTCATTTCTCTCACATTCTTCATCCAGGTCATTGTAGTCATATTCAGATTATTTTAGTACCTAAACCAGAGTAACTAGTGTTATATTTACAATTGTCACAATGTATACAAAATAATGACTTACGTTGTAAGAACTTCACATCTTTCCATGCTCCTTGTCTATGTGAAACTCTCTGAACAAAGTATATGGAACAATAGATTTGTGATTGCGTCTGTTTCACAAATCAGTTTTAAAAAACTCTGATGAGTTACAATTGAGCTTTTAGGAAGTAATCTGATTGTGAACCTCTGAGGCATGACTATCTGGAAGAGTACTTGCCACTTTAAATTTTATTAATATGAGTCATTAAAAATGTGACTTCAAGGACTCTTACTGACTATCAAATGTACCTTGCAAAGTTTGCATCTAAAATAACTGATAAGTGAAATGATTCTCTCAAGGTCCCACAAACACCGCACTGCAATTCTAGGATGAGGATCACTGTGAAATGTACATTTAAGTAACCACATTGCTTAATTTGCTGGAACAATTACTGTTAAGTTTTTCCCTGTCATTGCCCAGATGTTAATGTATAAACATGTGATCCTGAGACTAATGGTCATCAACAGCCAATAGGATTAGTCTCCCCAAACAGCAGCATATGGGATCAAAATACAACATTCCTGCACACAATTCTTCTCACTTAGGAAATCAGCAGCTAGTGATCTTCTCAAGGTACCCCTGTTTGAATAAATGTATCAAAATTAAAGTAAATAGAATATTATTGCTATCTAATTACCCAGGAATATACTTTGTTAGGTGATATTCAAAATAAAATATTGTTGGTAGTGGCGGTGGTAGACCTTGCAGCAGCAATTGAAGTCTCTGATCACCTCTCCAATTTCAGGAAACATGTCTGAGATATTCTGACATCAATTCTTTGTATCAGAAAAGATTTGCTCCCCAAATCTCTTAAACAAACAAGTATTTAGTAAACCAAGAACTAGCAGATGTTTGGTTGCTTCAATGACAGAAGGGGCTGTTTCTTTGCTGATAAAATGCAATGATGACAACTATTTCTTAAAGTGAAGTAACATGTATAACAGTATTTGGACTTATGAGAAACCATAACTACATAAAACTTGTGATATTTATTTAGGAAGAAACAACGGAGATATGATGAACAACAGCTGTAAAGGCAAGTCTGAGTTTCATTACACAGAATTTATTCTTCAGGCCACGAGAGGTATGTCATCATATCGGAAGAGGCAGAAGACAGCACTCAGATAAATTAGTGGTAGCTCATGAGGGAAAGGAATTGAATTGAGATTTATGTTGAGGCCCAAACTGAATGCAATAAAGTAACCCATTCTTTTTAAATATATTTTTTGGTATTTTATATGTATGGGTGTTTAGCCTCCAAGTTTCTGAACTGCCTGCATTCAGTGGTCATGGAAGTCAGAAGGTGGCATCAAGTTCCTAGAACTAGAGTTAGGGATGACTATGAGCTACTAAGAAGCTGACAATGAAACCTTGGTCTCTAGAGATATTAGTAAATGCTTGGAACTGCTCAACTACTGTTTCTATACCCCATTATTCACTTCTTAAAACACAGGATTAGAGAACCTCATGATATTCTTAGTCATCAAGTAATTTCAATAGAATTTCTTTTGCCCCAAGCATGTGCAGTGAAATAATTAGAAGAGAGCATGAAAGGAAGATAACAATTTTATGGGTCATAAAGAAAATCAATACTCGCTGAGTATGCTTGAAAATGTAATGAGAGGCCTTGAATTTAGAAGAGAATGGGGAGTGTCTGGGAGGATTTGGAGGAAGGAAAGAAGGAAAAAATGTCATATTTTACGATCAAAAATATAAGGAATAAATAATTCATGGAATCAATTATTCATGATAATCAATACTATGGTAGGTTTTATCATTAATTTTATGAGATGCATTGAGAAGTATTTTCTTCAATTTATAGATGAATAAAATAAGATATACTTAATATATTTTTGTATGTTCTGATGGACTATGTATCTTTTTTCTGTAATTTAGAGTTAATTTTCTTGAGAAATCACAGTTTTCAAAAATGAAACAGGGTTCTAAAGTAAGAGATAAAATGTGGATTCTCAATTCTGACAGTCTAATTAATTTGTTATCCTTCATAACAACATACTTTATATTCAAAAGTTATAAACCAATCTATGAAATAAATATCAATGTCCACAAGTCAATGTCAAGTTGCATCTTTCTGGGGCTGTATTTTTTTTTTTACCTTGACTGAAATAATTTTCTTATTCTTATTTCTTAAATTACTTTATTAAAATTAATACTAATTATTTTAGCTACTTCTCTTGAAGTACTACTTGTCTACCATCGATTTTGATTTCTTATAGAAACCTTTTCTTCTATGAGTGGAGTGCATCTCAGGGAATAGGTAACGTGTCTATGCTCATGAGAGTATATATCATTTGTTTAAGAGGATACATACACCTACCATTCATTAATTGTATTAGTTCTCCATGTATGTTGTTAACTTGTTATTACTGGATGATTATATTTGAAATGATGTTAATTTAGTCTCTGTCATAAAGGGTTGTCCCTTTTCAGAAGTTCAAATATAAAAAAGGTGTTGATATCCAAACTGGGTTGGCATATAGAGCACAGAAAGCATTACATATTTAATTACACATGCATGCTATAAGGATTGAGAGAATGCAAACTGACAAATAATATGTCATATCCAACTTCAATTTAGGGGCATTTTGCTCAGTGACTACTATATAAAGAAATAGTTTTATTTGAAAAAAATATTTCCTATGATCACTTTCCTTTTATTATGTTTTGTCCCTGCATACTTTCTTATTTTTCTTTCACTCTTATAAAATATGCATATTTTATGCCAATGTAATTCATCTTGCTTGCTGTATTGATTCATTCTTGATGAGCTTTATCATACAGAGAGACTTGTATAAATGGACTCTCAAAATTCTGTAGTAAGGAAAGTTGCTTCTTATTAAACAAACTTTAGTTAGTAAGCAAATACCATTTGCCTGTATAGCATATTTTTGTGTGTTTTGTGTTGTTACTAAGATGTAGAATTTAATCACACAGAAATTTTTCCCCTTCTCCATTTGGAAACACAACTACTATGCAAATGAATACAATTCAGAATAGAAGTTAAATGCACCACCTAATAAATAGGATGAATAGACTAAACCTAAGCATATCCTGAAGCTATGGATACTGTCTTTGTGTCCCTTTAAGATTTGGCGTCTGGATACTCGTTGGAGGCTAGGAATGTGATCATGGTTTGTAATCTAATCTTCTTTTTTTAGCTATCATGAGACCAATGTGTCCATTTGTTCTGGCACTATGCTCTGGCCAAAAACATCATGTGAAGAACAAAGCCTATGCTTACAAATGAGCAAAATAAAACAGGTTGTAATAACATTTATATACAGTCAGTGGCAGCTATTGCGAGGTAGGAAGATGGATTATGTAATGAAATCTGAACAAGGAACAGTAAGTGCTAGTAAGGTATTGACTGAACTCTAACATTCTGTTTTATGCATGTAAATAATTTTCATGCAAGTCTTTGGTTGAACATGTTTTCTATATGAATAATGAAGAAACTGATTTGAAAAGAGTGTTGATAAAATATAAAAGGAGATAAAATCTTTAATCAAGTAAATCCTAAAAAATATGTTACTTTGTTTTATTAGTGTTTTGTATCTTTTTACATAAATATGTAAGATAGATATCATAAAACTAAACAACTGCTTTGAAATAAAAATGGTTCATGATTAGAATTATATTTAGCTTTTTTGAAAGTCACTGTTTTTTGAAAATTAAACTTTTCCTCAATTTGTAGTAGCCCAATCACTCATTGGAACAATTGATAACAAAATATCCAAGACTGTACCTATTTTAGGTCATTTAGCCAATTATAACTTAGGTATTTATAGATATGACGCTTATGAAATGACATATTTGTAACATTTACATTTGTAAGTATAATTCATGTACAAAACTGAAGGTATTAGATGTTTTTAATAAATTCATGATGGGTAATGTGTTAAGTCTTCTTTAGAATAACACATTTGGTTATTAAAATAAAAATAGATAGTGTGAATGACTTGGCTTGTCTAAACATTCTTACATTGTTTGAAAGTCACTCATAACTTTTCTACTTGGAATTTACTCAAGTAATTTAATTTTATAATTTTAGAGTAATGCATTCCAGGGAAATATAGATTGCTTGGATTCTTGACTAAGAAAATGACTCCATATATTTTAGTAAAACTTTTAGATCTTTTACAAAATTCATTTGTAATCCAAACAGTCTGTCAAATATTTGTCCTAGAAAAAGACAATTTTTTCTTTTATGTAAAGGTCAGAGATTGAACATTTCAAGGCAGTATTAATATCTTCATGTCATGGAAAGTATTTTATTGCTAGAGAGTGGCCATAAAGATGAGATGATCTATCCTTCAGAGAATACAAAGCTGTAATAGCTTTTCTGACATTAAATAGTTTTCACAGAGTCCATCGCTACTAGATATAAACCAGTTCTGAGAGATATGTACCTTAAACTAACCCACTTGAATAATTCCATTCAGGTATTGTTTATGCATCATCCTTAACCTTTGAGTATGTATTGATTTACTAGATATTTATTCTTTGTACTTTTATCACTTATATTCATTGAGCCCTCCAGGTGTTCATGTCAGTTCGGTGACCTTGAATATCTTCTCATAGTGTGGTGTGTGTGGTGAGGCTCTTAGTGATGAGCCTGCTGTCCTAATTGTTCAGCATTCACAGGAGGCGTTTCTCTGGAGCAAGACACATCAGTCTCTTCCATTTCAATACAGCATCTCTTTGTTGAGAGACTTCAATGTGGCAGCCAACACAAAAGGAGGTAGGAACACTTTCAAGAATGAGGACATTGGTCTTATTCCTTGTGAAACTTAACTCTATTTTGATTATAGAGAGATTTAAAAAGATTATCACTGAGTAATAGAGTTCTGAAAAGGGAAGGGTCCCATTCTCAGTAGGTAGAACAGAAATAATAAAAAGAACTTGTACAACATAAATTAGTGATTCGTATTGTGTGACCAAGCAACTGATTGTCATTACTGGTTAAAGTGTCTTAAAGTTGAGAATTATGCCATCAACTAAAGGCAATGGCTTACTACACCACTAGACTAGGCTATTGCAAGGGAATTTTTGTTGTAATGAAGTATAAATCTTGATTAGAGAATGGAGAAATTAAAACTAGGTCAAGATCCAGTGGGTCTTCATTAAGTTTTAAATAAGAAGTGGATAAATGTAGAAAAGGACAAGACAGTTAGACAGACTTTTTTCTTTTGTCATATGTATGTTCTACTCAGTTTGGCAGTTTGCTAAGAAATGCCAGAAAAACATTTCCAGTTATTTATCACAGCCACCTCTGTGTAGCACATTATTTACCTCCTGGTGGCACCTGCAAAAAAGAAGTTCAGATGTTGAATGTTAACTATGGACATAAAAAAATGGACTCAGCATTGACCTTGGTGACATAATGACATCACAGTTATGTCCAGGTATATTGTCTTCAAATTCTGTGTTTGTTTAAATAATGTTAACAATGGCAAAATACTATGAGTAAACACAAAACTCACACATAAATATTCATATTTGTAGACTAGAACCCAGAGTGCCTGAAGCCCACATTACACATTCCACTTGAGGACTCTTCTGTGGGAAGAGGCCAGAATATTCAGAGTATTACTAAATTCGTTGGCATATGCCAGAAGGACTACTGAGGAATGGATGTAAAATAGGTTGGGACAGTCTTCAGAGTGTTATTTTTCCAGAAAGAGTTGGCATCATTTTATTAGCAGATCCACGTGTTTGTGGATAAACATTTAAAATTAACTCTAACTTTAAATGAAAGTGAGCAAAAGCAGATAGACAACTTGTAATTTCAGAAAAGAAAATAGAGCATATAAATATAGGAGTCCGGGAAGAAAGATTTTTTTATGCCAAACAGAAAAAGCCAACAAACAGAAATATCTTTAGTACCTGTTCTTTGTCATGCACAGATCCAGGGATTTTTTTTTTACAGTTTCCAGTTGAATTCCAGCATTAAACATGCAAAAGGTATGATATGTATCTATAGTAGATAATATATAGGTAGGTAGGTAGGTAGGTAGGTAGGTAGATGGATGGATGGATAGATAGATAGGTAGATGGATGGATGGATAGATGAGAGAGATGCTTTCTGTGTGTCTGCACATGTACAATTATGTGTGGTGTATTTATTATTCTCTTTTTCTCTTTATTAAAATAAAATTACTTAAATAATGAATATATGCGCACATATTTATATGTACTTCATATTATGCAGAGAAAGTACTAGCTTTGCAGTCCTCCAATGTTTCTCTTTTGTACTGGGAATATTTACCCTGTCCCATCAAGTATATAACCTTTTGATTTCACAGGAACACAGAAATAAGACATTCACTTGAATTTTAAGAGAAAGCTTGAACTTCAGAATTTTGAATAGGGCTGAAATTCTTAAAACTGTTGGATTTTTGGATTTGAGCTGGATTCATCTTGTATTATGGGATGGCTTCATGCCCTTGCTGGCCAGGTAGAGAGTGTAATGGCTCTCTTCCCAGTGTCCCCGTGGGATCTTTTGAATTCTGCTGTGTAGCTGGCAATGAAATGTGAAATGTATGTGCCAGGCAGACCTCTGAGAGTTACAGCTTGTCCAGGTTTCTAGTCCTGCTCACTGCTTTCTCGCCATGCTCTCTCCCACCAGGAACTCCCCTTTTCTTTCTCTAAGGGAAGGAAATTTGAAACATTAGCTAATATAAATATCTCTTACAAAGTTCTTTTGTCAGATATTATGATCACAGCAAAGCAAAGTAACTAACACATAAGAAAAATCAATATTTTACGACTTTTATTTCTTTGTATTTATTTATTTATTACATACACAATATTCTGTCTGTGTGTATATATGTCTGCAGGCTAGAAGAGGGCATCAGGTCTCATTACAGATGGTTGTGAGCCACCATGTGGTTGCCGGGAATTGAACTCAGGACCTTTGGAAGAGCAGGCAATGCTCTTAACCACTGAGCCATCTCTCCAGCCCCCTATTTTATGACTTTTAATAGGTTTGAAAATAGCATAGTGTTAATTATGATAAAGACATAAACTGTAGATAGTGATGCAGGAACACCAGGCAAACCAAAAGAGGAAGTCCACACACAAACACAAAGGAACCATCAATACTTCCTTGGGGAGGTATTAAGAACATTGAAAATCAAGGGAAGTCTAGAAATTTTTTCACCTTAAATATTATGCAGGAATGACATGAAATGTATTATCTGAATCTTGACGGCATTTACAGAGACGGATTATAGAATGGTCTATGACAAAATTTAAATAAAGCCTGAAGATTAGAAGGCAGTAGACTATAAAGACCAAATCCCTAATCTTTATGCCCTTGTGACCTTCTACACCACTGAAGTTTTTTATATCTACACATTGACATTGTTCTTTAACAGAATTCATTAGATACTGTGCTGATCAGTTATTGTCAGTTTGAAGCAATTGTGAGTCACTTGGGAAGAGGAAGCACAGTTGAAAAATTGCTAAGAGCAGATTGGCCTGTGATAATGTCTGTTAGGAATCGTTTTGATTGATGATTGATATGTGAATGCCAGCCCACTTCAGGAAGCCCCACTTCTAGACAAGTGTGCCCTGACAATGTAAGAAAGTTGCCTGATGTAAGAAAGAAAGCCTGTTAGTGTGCTGATCGGCAGTGTTCCTCTATGGCTTCTGGTTCAGTGCCCTGACTTCTCTTAATGACAGACTGTGATATGAATGTATAAGATAAAATAAACCCTTTCATACACCAAGTTGCTTTTGTAGAGAAAAACAAGGAGGCATATTAGAGCTTCACTAGAGAAATAGAGTAGGGTGTTGCTGTGATGGACTTGACCTTGTTGTTTTATTGAGAGAGTGAAAACTGTTTCGATTTTTGGGATAGAAAAGTTTCATGGCCTAAGGAACTGTTTAGGAAATTTGGAATATAATAGTATTGAGAAAAACGAAGAAAATAGAGGCTTGACATGTGACATTTCTGAGAGAAGCAAAGGCACTATCAGGGTTGTTTATGTAATATATGTATGCTAACATGGAAGGAGGAAAGCCAAGATATGTGTGCGTAAATGTGGTAGATAGATAGATAGATAGACAGACAGATAGATAAATAGATAGATAGATAGATAGATGATAGATAGATAGATAGATAGATAGATAGATAGACAGATAGATAGAGAGACAGACAAACAGATGTGTGTAATGACAACTAAAAAGTAGTCGTGAATTTGTCTGAGCACCGTCAAAGTACAGGAGAACAGTTGTAGGGAGGAAAGGGAAAGAGGAAAAGAATTGGATGTTCCTGGGCAGCAGGTACCTAAGAATCATTTGTGATTAACAAGAGACCAGCATCTCTGAGATGGAAACTTGGTAAGGATTTCCTTGTCATCAGCAGAATGTGGCAGTAAATGAGACTGTCCCAGGTATTATTGGTTTTTAAAGGCATGAAAGCTTCAAGATTGAGGGCATCACAGACTGTGGCTGAGACACGTACCATGTGCAGGATTGGAGTCGCTGAAGAAAGCTGAGCAGAGACGATTGGTAAAGGTACAGCCCCCGTTGCTCTGAAGTCCTCAGGGTATTGGAGGTGACAGGATTATAGCATAGTCATAAGGACAATATCTGAAAAATTTGAACATAAAATAACTAAAATTTTAAGAAGCATAACCTAGTAGGAGCAGTTTCCCACTGTCTTACCGACCGTATATGGTCACTTGGTCTCTCAGTGGCTTACAATGTCAAAGCTACCACCTGACGTGGGAAGTCCTTCTGTATATGTGTTGCTTTTATTGGTTAATAAATAAAGAAGCTGCTTGGGACTACAGCTGGGCAGAATAGAGCTAGGCAGCAAAACTAATCTGAATGCTGGCAGAAAGTAAGCATTCAGGGAGTTGCCATGTAGCTGCCAGAGGAGACAGATGCCCATATGTCAGTATTGGTAAACTACAAGTCTCATGGTAAAACATAAAATAATAGAAATGGGTTAATTTAAGATGTAAGAACTAGCTAGAAATACAATTAAGCTATTGGCCAAACACTATTGCAATTAATATAGTTTCTGTGTGATTATTTTGGTTCTGGGAGTCAGGGAAACCAACCAGCAGCCTCTGACTACAACCATCTTTCATGTTAAAATAAATACTTGAAATGACCAAAGACATGTGTCTGTAGAAAATATGTAACCTTTAGTGTACAATAAATGAATCAGAGTGTTTTCAATAAATTCACTTGGGATCTCTGATGAATTAACCTGACAGCTTTTTCTCTACTTCTGTTCAGCTAATGCAGCAAAAGATACTCAATACAAGATTTACCTGAAATTTTCTGATCTGATATATTTGTATTTCCTATTTAAAGTGACAGAATCGTAGTTTTATTAACAGCTCTTCAAATTTACCATAATCCATCCATGTTTTCGGGTTTCTAATGACCCTTTCAAAATCTATAATATTTCTGGCACATGCAGTAAAGTTGGATGACTAGAACCCCAGATAGCTGAACTTTTCTGCCTTTTGTCTTACTTGCAATCAGGAGACTCTTCTCAGATGTCTACCTGTGTCAGTCACCTCAGGCTCCCTGCTTCTTGACTCAAGCGCCAGAGTTCTGACTGATTCAGAAGACTTATGCCTCTGTCACTCTAACACTTTCTGGTCTTCACTAGCTTTATACCATGTACATTCCTATGTTGTTCTGATTTTCTTTCCATGCTTTTCTGATCCTACAGGAACAATATTCCTGATCTTATTGCCATCTCACCTAGAACAGAGTATGCAGAATTTATTTTTAAATAACCTCTTCTTACTGGGTGCTACTTTTTCTCCTCTCATATTTTGTTTTGGTGACAGGCATTTTGCTGCTTCATTTATTTACTTTATAGTTATGAATAATTGTAATCTAAGTTTAGTCCAGAGTTCAATGTGTTTTTTTCGTAGTAATAAAACATTTCAATTTCACAATCTATCCACTATGCTTACTGTCAATTGTGAGGTACATAAAATTATTTAAACAAAAATGTGTTATGTATAAGTAGATGTAATTGTTGAAGCATCAAATCCACAGTCAATAATGATTTTCTGTTTTACAGAAGGCAGGAAATGCAGAAATGCACAACTAGTTAAAGTACAAAGGACTTAAATGACATCTAATCACACTCAGTGAACATTTCAGAACGCTTTAATAGATCCAGAGAGAAATAAATATTGCTGTAAAGCAAGGTTTTTTGCTCATGACTGCACTGTTGCAGTAATATTATCACAGTAGCTGTGGTTATCTGAGCAAGACAACCCCAGTCAACTCTACAGCATGGAACAGATAGGTGGTCATGAAGCCCCACTGCTAATGGCAGAGCTAGGTCTATTTGATGGTGAGCCTTGAAGGGAAAGTCAGTTTTCTTGAGGGATGTTACCCAGTGCAAGCTGCCTGTGCTCCAACAAATGAGTACTATCCCACTTCATAAATGGGCATCGGGAACAGTACTACCTGGACTTAGTAAATTAAAAAAAAAAAAAAGAAGACGTGAAAATGCAAGTCAAATCCAGAAAGAATTATTGTGGTTATAATGGTTAGATATGATCCAAATCTGTTTCATTCATGCATGAAATAACCAAAGAGTAATAAAAAATTATTGAAAGAATTGCTATTTCATTTATTCAAGCATACTACAAATAAAATAAAAGAACAATGCTCTTGGAAGAAAAATAATACATAAAACTTTAGTTATAAACAACAATTAGCAATTTGTTAATAACATTGACACAAGCACAAAATAGTAGATATAAATGAGCAAGAAATGTAAACACATGTGACAGCAAAGAGGACGAAAGACAGGACTATCTTAGAACATTCTCCAGTCTTGTGTTAACCAAGAAGATCTGAAACAAATAATAAAATATTTCTAAAAATAGATCGTGGTGCTATTTCATTTGTATTTTAATAAAGCTTGCCTGAAGATCAGAGAGTAAAACACCTGTTGGATCTTACAGACACACCTCTAATCTCAGTAGTCACACTAGTTTACCTTAGAAAATGGACAGTAGTGGTTGTGGTTCACTCTTTTAATTCCAGCCCTAGATAAGAATATAAGATGGGAGGAGACAGCTCTCAGACACAGTCTCATTCTAACTTTCCTGGAGGCAGGATCACCATTTCAGACCAACGCAGAGGTAAGAGCCAGTGGCTGTTTGTTTTGTTTTTCTGATTTACAGGTTTAACCCCAATATCTGTCTCTGGGTTTTTATTAATCATATTATAGATAATACTTCTTCCTTCCATTTTCATTCTAGGCCGGGCCACGTGGTTAACTCTGACCAATAGAATGTGTGCAGCACACTAATGCTTCTGAATTGAAGCAGAAATCTACTCTTCACTTCCGGCCAAGTTCCGCTCTGCTATTGGCATCCTTTTCAGCGGATACACAACACACCTATATCCAACAGTAAAAGACAGAAGAGTCACAGACAGCTTAGTTTAGACACATCCATTGAAAGAACATGGAGGCAAAAGATATTCTGATACAATTTACTGAGTTAAGGGGTAACTTCCTACTGTAGAATTCTTCTACCATAGCCGTCCAGTATTACACACCAAGGAAACTGTTAAATATAATAAAATATCTAGTCAATACCTGGGAAAATGTTTTTTAATTTAATTTTTTAGATTACAATGTGATTGCAACATTTCTCCTTTCCCTTTCCTCCCTCCAGACTTTCCCATATATCCATTCCTGATCTCTTTCAAATTAATGGCCTTTTTTTCACAAGTCATTATTGCATATGTGTGTGTGTGTTCTGTAGGATAATTTACAGTAGCACAGAATATGTCAATGTATCAACTGAATGACAAACACTCTGTGGAATATTCCTTCAGGGAAATATTCTATACAAATGAAGATAATCTCTGTCATACACAAAAGTTCTGTGGATGTTTCAAAATTATAGGTCAAATAATAATATAAGTCTTATTAATAAGGAGAGACATACAGAAGATACGTATACAGTTCCACAGACATAAAACTGAAAAACAAGAAATGATGAACAATGACTTTATATTATTATAAAATGCAATGTATTAGTGTTTTGTATTATAAAACACGTGAAATGTATTAGTATTAGTACTAATTAGAACAATGTATTAGTGTATTGTATTATAAAACACATTATAGCTATTATTATTATGCTATATAAGAAATGTGAAGAGTGGAAATGCAAAACTGAGGGAGAGACTGTATTAGCTAGTTCTGCTGCATGCCACCATGAATGTCTCCCTGTTAGGAGTACTGACTGTTACTGGAACAGAGTGTGAAAAATCTGGTGACAGTCAATTAATTATCTAAAGCAAAGGATATCCTAGTAGAAGAATATAATAGTGAACTGGGGACAGAAAGCCAGTAATTATGGAAGTTAGAGATTCACTTACTGGGGCATGTTTAGCGGACAGCCCAGCACACAGAGTTCTGAGACATTGCTCCTTATTCTCTGCAGATTAGTAAGGGAGTACACACACTTCTATTGTATACCAGCCTCTCCCAGTCATGGCCGTAAAGCTGCTAATATTTCTTTTGTATGTATGGCTAACCTAAAGCTAGCAAAGTGGGCTATAGAGACAGATAAAACCATTAGTTAAAGAAATGAATAGCGAGCCTTTGGCAGTTGAGACAGTTTATTCGGGAAATTCAGACTTGACTAAAGGAAGTAAAAATATAAATGTATATAAATAAATACAACTATAAAACAAAGTGTAACTCAAATAATTCGAGAACCATGGGTAAACAACTAAATTTGCTTACAAATTTAAATATAAATTATTTAAAGAGAAAAGATAATCTAAGGGTTTATAAATAGTATAAAAGAAAATGGAAAGTTATAAAAAACTAGAAAACAGTGAAATTTATAGAAGTTATCTTAGTACAAATAGCATAACACATTAATTTCATCACAATGTAAAGATAAGAAACCAATATTATAATAGGGTCCCCGTATACAAAGGGAGAAGTTGAAGGCTTTCAAACCAAGTCTAATGAAGATGGCACATAGAATCAAAGATGAACCAAAGAATATAAATTAATTTGTGACATTTAGTTATAAATTAAGCTATAAATTAGATATGTCTCTAAAAGAAATTTAAATAGCTTCTTTAAACTATTTGTGACAACAAATGGATCCCATATCCATTAAGGACAGTTTATCATTTAAATTTCATTAGAATATTCTAAAGCAAACAGATAAAATGAGCATCTAGCCTTATACCATAGCAGAGCATAATGAATTAAATTCAATAGACTACCTTAGTACTAAATTATACATTCATGAAAATGTCAGTGTTCAAAAGAGTTCCAATAAGTACTCAGAGAACATCTGCATGTTTCAGCTGAGGTAATAGCTCATTCAGGCGAGTCTTGGCCACACCAGCATGATGACCATGAGTACATTCACATGTAAAACATATGTGTACAGAAATGCACTTGTGATCTGAGAACTGGACATGCAGATCCCAGGGACTAGCTCACCAGCCAATCTAGATGCATCTGAGAGGCTCAGGTTCAATTAGTGACATTGTATCAAAACCTAAGGGAGAGAATAAGTGCCTTTGCTTCTCTTTATGTTTTTGTAATAGAAAACTGTGACAAAATCAGTTTAAGGGAAAAAGGGTTTATTTTGGTTCACAGATCAGTAGTATAGTCTATTTCACCAAGAAAGTTAAGGCAGCAGGAACTTAAAGCAGATGGTAACTTGTTGTCTGCAGTAAGAAAATGGAAAACAAGCCTTACCTGTGATTATTAGCTTTCTCATAGCCTTTAAGCTACTCGCCCAATTGGGCATGGCCTCTTATACTATATATGCTGATGTAAAGCACATCCAGGCTCTTTTTCGGCTGTGGGATTCAGTTGCTCTTCCCTGTTCCATCAGAGGATATTGATTTGTGAGTCTTCCCCTAAATAAATAACCCTCTATTATACTCAGTTCTGAGCTAGTGTGGGATTTCTTTAAAGCATATTTCTTCCTAGTCCAGGACCTAATCCCAGGTAATGATGTCTCCCACTTATAGTGTGGGTCTTTCTACCTTAATATCTCAATAGACATGCCCAGAAGTTACGTAGTGCCTAGCAGGAGTGTATGCAAGTTTGTCTCTTCAACCACTTAAGTTCCCTCCAAGTTGACATTAAACATCACAGAGGAAGACACTTGACATCAACTTTTTTCAACAACATGGTGGCTCACAACCATCTATAATGAGATCTAGCACCCTCTTTTGTTGTGCAGGCATACATGCAGGCAGAACTTCATATGCATGATAAATAAAGTAAAAAACCAAATAGATCTTTTTTAAAGACTGTAATCATTATGAATATAGCAAATGAAACAAGCTAGAGTATTTACTAGGTGTCTTAGAAAGCAAGCTGCTGTCTCTATTCTATATAACTTTAGAGGTTAAATATCATGTGACCTTTTATATTGTGTACATTTTGAAATGATGCAAAAAGTAAAGTTCAGATTGAATTCTCAGAGGAAAACAAATCAATTACTACAATTGTTTTCTTCAATGGAAAATACCCCTTGGCTAGGCTTCCTTTGGCAGCTAGCTGAATTCTGTAACTTTATAGGCATCTGTATAGGTGGCAGGTGCTGCATTCCCGGCTCCCAGCTCCCAACCATGGGCCTGCTTTTGGTATCGGCTAACTTATTCCCGAAATAACCACATGGAAACTGTATTAGTTAAAACACTGCCTGGCCCATTATCTTCAGCCCCTTATTGGCTAACTCTTACATCTTGATTCAACCCATTTCTAATAGTCTATAAGTCACCAGGAGGTAGTGGGCTTACTGGGAAGATTCAGGATGTCTGACCCTGGTGGCTTCATGGTGGCTCTCTGAGACTCTCTCTTCTTCCCAGCATACAGTTCTCTCTACTCCACCCATCTGAGGGCTGTCCTATCAAAAGGCCAAGGCAGTCTCTTTATTCAACCAATGAGAGCAACAGAAATACAGAAGGACCCTCCTACACCACTGTATACCTAAACTTTTTCCATACCAGCTTATCTATGGACAAAACGCACCACACTGATTTAGGCAGAGATATCTTACATTTTGATTATTATTTTTGATGTTCTTGATAACATCAACCTTCCTGCAATACTGAGACAGTATCTCAGAAGGGTTTTCTTTTGTGATTTTAACTCATTTTGGTTCCATACCAGTCTGATTACTTTTTAAAATAATAAATAAATTCTTTTTCTAAAATATTCTGTACAAACTTCCATAAAGTATTTGATTTATTTTTGTTATATGATACAACTGTGTAATAAATTTCACAAGTTTTATCTTTTTTGAAACAATACACAGCTTTCTCATAGTTTTACAATGCAAATTTTATTTGACTGGCTTTGGTTCTTCTTCAAAGTACTAAGTGGTTGTGTTAGTTTCTTTCTACTCCTGTGACAAGTCATCAAAATTAATGCTACATTTTCAATTTAATGTTCTTATTAATTTTTTATAAATACCTTTATATGCACCCCTATCACATTTGCTTCTCATTCCTCCCAGGTCCACTCTCTCAACCTTATGCCTTCTCCCAAAAAAAATCCACCAACTCCAATATCTGTTACCCATATACTCACTGGAGCATGCAAACTTCCAGTGGCCAGCTTCCTAAAGAAAACTGAGTCTTTCCCCAGACACCATCATCTGTGGAAAGCTACACATCAGCATCTTTATCCGAGTCTTAAGGGTTCTCTTCAATAGCTTCCTGTCTGGACCGTTTTTCTTTTCTTTTTTCTTTTTTCTGTGATGTTGTCACAGAAGCCTTCAATGTCATCCATTTTCAGTTACGAGTCTGAAGTCATCGATACCACTGCAGAAGATACCACTGCAGAAGATACCATTGCAGAAGATACCACTGCAGAAGATACCACTGCAGAAGATACCACTGCAGAAGAAGCTTCCTTGCCCATGGCAGCT